>CM045026.1:237500-312500 GCA_024542945.1 allo-octoploid hybrid of Carassius auratus x Cyprinus carpio | reverse complement strand
AAATAGTTCAGTTTTGTATGTAATGGCAAAGTGATTATTTTTCATTTTGTTGTTTTTTTATTAATGACTGAATGATGCATTTATATAGTGCTTTATTGTTTATTAAGTTAATTTAGAAAAACATTTGGAGCATTTTTTGTTCGTTACAGGTTTTTGTTTTTTAAAGTAACGACCAAGCAGCCAGCGGCTGACACTGAGAATTGCCTAAAATAAAATCTATAGATATACAAAAACAGTTCAAGCATATAAAAATGTTCAAACATTAAATCTAGATAAATGTGCGCTATATGCAATAGTTTGTGCGGAGAGTGGAAGCTAAAGAACGCTTTGCAGGACATGGAGGCACCAGCGTGATCACTTGCACTTTTTTCAGTGGATATGCCATCATTTTTGCTCATAAAAGGTAGGAGTAATACATCATTCGGAACTGTAAAGGGTCTAAGTTTATTTGTGTGAAATCACAATATTAACAAAGCGTTGTGCTTTTATAAAATAAAGAAAACATGATGCGCTTTCTGCCGTCTCGGTCTTGAACAGGAGCGCTTCACAAACTCAGTGAATACATGCCTCACAGACATGATACATATATCTATAGAAAGCTTTAAATTAACCCTTAATGAAATAAATCGAAAACAAAAACATAATCTGTAAAGATGCACTTCTCTCTAAAGATTAGATTAGATTAGATTAGATTAGATTAGATTCAACTTTATTGTCATTATGCAGAGTACAAGTACAGAGCTAATGAAATGCAGTTAGCATCTAACCAGAAGTGCAAGAATATAGTGTTTTATATACATAAAAGTGCAGAATAAGTGAAGCTATGATTTACAGAATGTACAGTGGGGTTGCTATATACAGTATTGAGCAGAGTATGCATAGAATATAAATAGGAATGCAGTGTAGGATTGTATGTACATTATGAACAGAGCAATGTAGGATTATATATCCACATTATGAACAGCAGCAACGTGAGAAGAGAACAGTGGTAATAAATACAGTTGGATGAGTGTGCAAAAGTATTGTTAAAATGAATTCTATGCAAAATAACAGTAGTGCAATTATATTTTTATAGAATAGTTTACTGTGCTTTGTACAGTAACAACTTAGTTTACAGTGCGATAACTAGAACAGTGTGCAGTATGTGCAAAATATGAGTAGTGCAAATACATGTATATAAAGTACTTTGACCAGTGCAGTAATAAAGTAGAGAGGCGTATCTAATGAAGAGATCGTCGTCTTCATCTTTGCGATACTGACACAGAAAACACTAGTTTATTAGTAAATAATTCAAATATCTCCTAATTACTTTTGCCGTTGCTTTGCGGCAAGCTTTAACCTATTTCCTTATATCTTTTTTTTTTTTTAGATTACTCATTGTATTTTAGTTTGATTGTTATGTGCAATCATGTATCAGTCATTCTACTTTTTTATCTCTTCTTCTTTGTTGGTTGTCATATGTCTCTAAGATGCTCTGTTTTGTTTTAAGGATGACTTTTTAACATTCTGTCAAGGGTTTTCAGATGAAAAATAGCCTTTTGGGGTAATTCTGGCACGTTTATAGCTATGTTTATTAATGTGCGTTGCCCCTGTAAACTAATAAACTACACTGCAAAAACAATATTCCCTTACTTAGTATTTTAGTCTTGTTTTCTAGTATAAATATCTAAACATTCTTGAATCGAGATGCATTTACTTGACAAGTAAAATGACTTTGAGATATTATGTCTTTTTTTCTGTAATAAAAGTGTCAAAATTTTGTTAGTTTTTTCTTAAAACAAGCAAAAAAAGAGAAAGAAATATAATCTTAATTCAAAGGCTAAACAAGATTATTTTTCTTGCCCCATTGGCAGATATTTTTGATCGTTTTAAGGAAAAACTAAGAAAATCTTACATAGTATCTTAAGTCATTTTACTTGTACAGTAACTTCATCTTGATTCAAAATGTTTTAGATATTTATACTGGAAAACAACACAAAACTACTACGTAAGAGAATCATTTTAAGCGGAGAGAAGGTTCAGCTGTTCCATGTGACATATCTAACTTTTTTATTGTATCGTATCTTTATTCTAACTTCAGTTTGAGGGCTGTCAGAAGGCGTTTTCCCGTCTGGAGAACCTAAAAATCCATCTGAGGAGCCACACAGGCGAGAAACCCTATGTATGTCAACATCCCGGCTGTCAGAAAGCCTTCAGCAACTCCAGCGATCGAGCCAAACACCAGCGAACACACATCGACACGGTGAGCAGAGCCCGAAAACCTCATTTTACACACTTTATCACTCCCACGCAACACACCTGTAAACAAGACCTGTCACAGACGTGTGCACTTTCTGCAGAAACCCTACGCTTGTCAGATCCAGGGCTGCGCAAAACGCTACACAGACCCCAGCTCTCTGCGCAAACACCTCAAATCACACTCTTTAAAGGAGCAACAAGCCCGGAAGAAGGTACGAGAATCATCAAAACACTGATCCGACTAAAGCTGAAGAAGAAAGTCTTAGTTCTGCCGTTAGTTATTCATCCTCGTCTTTCCAAACTCTGATGCTGATCTGTTTTTTCATGCACTACGAAAAGGAAAATTAAAATTTACTTTATTTTCTATTATTTGTCTTCAGAAGGTGCTTTAATGGTCAAAAGTTTGAAACAAATAAGATTGTTTAAAGACGTCTCTTCTGCTCACCGTGGCTGCATTTATTCAAAAATGCAATAGAAATTGTGAAATATTATTACAGTTTGAAATAAGTGTGAATAACTGTAAAAATGTTATTGATCAAAGCTGTATTTTCAGCATCTTTACTCCAGTCTTCAGTGTCACATGATCTTCAGAAATCATTCTAATATGATGATTTGCTGCTCAAGAAACATTTCTGATTATTATCAGTGTTGGAAATAGTAATACACAACCATAAGTTGTGATAAGTTAAAAAAAGAGGTGAAGTGACACGTTTATAATGTTGCAAAAGATATCTATTTCACATAAATGCTGTTCTTTCTATTTATCTGTGAATCCTGAAAAATAAAATGCATTAGTTTCCATTAAAAAAATATTGTGCAGCACAACTGTTTTCAACATTGATAATAATCAGAAATGTTTCTTGAGCAGCAAATCATCTTATTAGAATGATTTCTGAAGATCATGTGACACTGAAGACTGGAGTAATGATGCTGAAAATACAGCTGCACATCACAGAAATAAATTACAGTTTAACAAAGATTCACACAGAAAACAGCTGTTTTAAATCATAATAATATTTGACTATTTTTACTGTATATTTGATCAAATAAATGCAGCTTCGGTGAGCAGAAGAGGCTTCTTTCAAGCAGCAGGCTCTCTTTTTGTAATGGTATTTCTGTCCTTCTTGGAGTTTTCAAATCTTAACATGTAAACAAAGACTTTAAAAATGATGTCTCAAAAGCATATAGGTTCGGAAAGACATGAAGGTTTTTGTGTGAACTATGATTGTACAGCACAAGCATTGTCTCACAATGAACGAACACAGAGAGTTGTTCGTTTGTGGCAAAATGCATAGCATTTGTCAAGAGGCGTGTTGATAATGAAGTCTCTAAACGTGTAAATTGTTAGCAGCGTTGTGTAGAAGCCGTTCATCATCACAGAGGAACAAAATAAAGCTCACATCACCATAGATACAGATTCCTCAGGACGACGTATCTGGGAGAGAAAAAAATCACCTGTGATTATTATGAAGTACTCAGAATAAACTGTATTCTAAATATAATCACGCTGTGATATTTTAACCATATGCTCATCATTAATTACTGTACATTCAGCTCAATTAAGCAAAAGATTAGGAGCCAATTATCCGAGACATCATCTCCACTTGTTGTCATCTATTTGCTTTAATATCATTTGGAAAGTAAATGCAGTCCTTAAATCAAGATGAAATCAAACTGGACAGCTTTTGCTTTTTTTGGTCTTATTGTGAATGATTCACTGGTGCATGTCATTTCAAATATATAATACTCATGATTTTTTTTCTTAAATAATCTAAGCTGCAAAATAGATATTTACACTTTTAGTTAAAGCATAGAATTTACTTTCACTCAGAAATTGCATTTAAATTTCATAAAAATAAAAACATGGAAAGGGCGAGTAACACGGAATTAAATGTAAGATTTTTAGGTAGAAAGACTGAAATAGTATTTTCTTGCAAAATGTACTCTAAAAATCGATTTACAACTTCAAAATAATCATTTTTACGATGTACTTAACGGCCACTTTTTAAAATCCAGTCAGTTTCTCGTTGATAAAATCGTTAACATTTAAAGCATTTATGTATAATGCTTTATAAAGGTATTCATAATGCATGTTGTAATGCATTATATCATTTCAGAAATAATTTATATACATTTTATATAATTTCTTGTTTGCTCAACCAAGCATGCATTTATTTGATCTAAAATACAGCAAAAACAGTAATATTGTGAAATATTTTTACTATTTAAAATATGCTGAAAATTCAGCTTTGATCACAGAAATCAATTATATTTTAAAATATATTCAAATAGAAAGCAATTATCTTAAATAGTAAAAATATTTCACAATATTACTGCTTTTGCTGTATTTTGGCACAAATAAATGCAGGCTTGGTGAACAAAAGAGGCTTCTGTAAAAAACAAATTTTTACTGTTGAGTGGTAGTGTATATGATAATACAGTGCATTATAAGGTGCATAATTAATGCATTAAAACCTCTTTAATAATGCATTGTATTTAAAGGCTTTAAGTAAAGCGTGTCATGTTGATGTGTGACTGTGTTTGATGTGATGTAGTTGAGACGCAGCACAGAGCTCAGTCAGGACGGACTCGCTGAGTGTTTGACCGTTCACAGCCTCGCACCACTGGACCTGATTGAGACCAAGCGCCAGTCGCCCACTAACGATCTCTACACTGGTACAAATACTAACTAACACTTATATATGATTTTGTTAGTTTTTGCTTAAAACAAGCAAAAATATCTGACAATGGGGCAAGAAAAATAATCTTGTTTAACCTTTGAATTAGATTTGCAAATTTAAAATTTAGATTTTCTTTTTTATTAACAAAAACTTAATATCTTAAGTAATTTTACTTGTACGGTAAATGCTTCTTGATTCAAGAATGTTTATATATTTATACTAGAAAACAAGACTAAAACAGTAAGTAAGAATATCATTTTTTGCAGTGTCTAGTGTGGAAGTTTCACTAAGGGGTTAGTTCACACTAATTAAACATTTTACTCCTAAAACATGGTGAAAATGTATTTGTTTTCTGATTTATGGAGTGATAAAGAGAGAAATCCCAAAATCCCCTTCGGAAAAAAACTCTAATATGTCAACAAAATCAAACAAGATTTCTGAATCTGGATTTATCCCATATTCAGTTTACATTCTGGAAATGTATGCATATTTAATTTAATATTGTCTCATCACATTACATTTCAGAACACTTGTGATTCAAAAATGTTTGCAATTCTTAAATTAGTGAAATAGGGTGATATCAATTAGTTAATTTTTTACCCTATTCACTTGTATCTTGTCTAGACATGCGTTTATTATTATTATTAAATTCTATTAACAAACAGTGATTTTAAAACAGTGCATGATGCAAATGGAGCGATCAAATACATGCGTCTAGTGCATGTATACATAGAAAAACACTGGAAAAGTAGCACAGTGTAATGCAGAAATGCATTTATGTAAACAGGCCATAAGATATATAGGCTTTCTGTATATTTGGGTTATTTAGTTAGATTTCATTGCAGTGATGGCTAATGACATCTAATCTGACCACTGTTTGACTCAAGAGAGATGATCTCTGTTTTGTATTCAAGTGTTCACCCTGAACCAGACAAACACCCCGCAGAGTCCCGTGAGGAGCCCATCTGATCCACAGACCCACATGCAGCTGCCGCCCGCACAGGGAAGCAACAGGTAGAACAACATGATCAGTTTTGAAATGCATGAGTCACAGCATTTAACTTCTGTGAAAGTGAAAAAGAATTTTGAGTGGGAATAACACAAGGCAGAGCTTGATGTTATTCAGGAGGACTGAAAATATTTCACCCTGTTCGTTTTCTAAATGCATTGATTCATCTCTGCAAGAGTTTTGAGCTGGTAATGTTTAATCAGAATGTCAGAACTGGATCTTCCCTCTGTTGGTTTCCTCCAATAGTTGCTCTTAAGCCCCGCCCTTTCAAGCTCTTTTGAAAGCCACGCCTATATCTCAACATCCAATCAACAACTGCAAAATATAAAATCAAGTCCATCCTACATTTTTTTTTTTCAATAATCCAGTTCACTTAGAAAATACATCAGAAAAGATTTGTCACTACTTCCGTTTATTCATTTTCCCTGTCTATGTGATCATACATTAAACATTACATTTTGATGAAATCAGTATATTTTTAGTATTATTTTTCACTATAATTTTAGTTTAAGTTTTAGCAATTTTGATGTGTGTTTTGTGTTTGTAGTATTTAGTTTGTTTATTTATTATAAATGTTGTCTTGGAAACTAGTTGAAATAAAGTTTAACATTTTTGTGATTTTTTTATTTTATTACATATTTTATTTTATTTTAAAAGTATATAATTAACACTTTTTAATGGTTTAATTAATAATAAAGTTAATATTAATGCTGAAAGATTACGAAGACAAATATTTTTCCAAAAGTTTGGGATCAGAATGATTTTTAATGTTTTTACAGGAGTCTCTTCTGCTCATCAAGGCTTCATTTATTTGATCAAAAATACTGGAAAAAAATGTAATATTGTGAAATATTATTACGATGTAAAATAACATTTTTATATTTTAATACACATTAAACTGTAATTTATTTCTGTGATGTGCAGCTGTATTTTCAGCATCATTACTCCAGTCTTCAGTGTCACATGATCTTCAGAAATCATTCTAATATGATGATTTATTATCAGTGTTGAAGCTGTTCTGCTGCTTCAGATTTTTTTGGAACCTGTGATACTTTTTTTCAGGATTCTTTGATTTATTTAAAATATTCTTGCATTTCTTTAAAATAGAAATATTTTCTAAAAATATTCACTACTGTTTAAAAATTTGGGGACAGTACATTTTAACTATTTCTTTCTTTTTTGAAAGAAATTAAAACTTTTATTCAGCAAGGATGTGTTAAATTGTTAAGAAGTGATAGCAAAGATTTATATTGTTAGAAAAGATTCATATTTTGAATAAATGCTGTTCTTTTTAACTTTTTATTCATCTAAGAATCCTGAATAAAGTATCACAGTTTTCAAAACAATATTTGGCAGCACAACATTAATAGTTCTAATCATAAATCATCATATTAGATTGATTTCTGAAGATCATGTGACACTTTATACTGGAGTCATGATGATTGAAATTCAGCTTTGATCACAGAAATAAATTATATTTTAAAGGATATTAAAATAGAAACCATTATTTTATATTGTAATAACATTTTGCAAGATTACTGGGGTTTTTTTTCTGTATTTTTGATCAAATAAATGCAGCCTTGATGAGCAGAAGAAAACATTACAACTCTCACTGATCCCAAACTTTTGAGCGCTTGTGTAAATAATGTCAATTTTGACTTTAACATCAAGCAAGGTTTTTCAGTGTAATACTATATAAGTGAAAAACATAGTACAGATCTGTATTTTACTAATTTAAGTATTAAGTAATTGAGTAATAACCTGCTCATTTTGAAGGAAACAATAATTACATTCAATTTTCTTTACGCCGCCTTCCTCTGAAATCCTGCGAGCTAGTTCACTCGAAGTCTGAAAGACATTAAAAAGGAGAAAATGAAGGTACATTTGTATTCACTCTGAAAGACAGGTTAGCCACGACACCAAGCTGGCAACACTTCTTTGCACCAGTGTCTGTGACGCTTCTTTCAAGCCTGATGAATCGAGTCTAATAATCCGCGCCGGTATGTTTTTTCGTTTCTGGTCAAACTCCAGTCGAGTAAGTTGCCACAAACTGAATCACTGTCTAGTTGACATTCATTCTGAGTTTCTCTTGGCGGAGTGAATCGCTGTGACCGATTCAAAGGCGTCTTTTCTTTCTCTCTGATCTGCGACGAATGCGTTCCTGGTTGTCATGGATTTATGGCTGTGATAATCTGATTCAAATAAAGCAGGCTTTTCTCTGGTGAAAGCCTCCGCTGCGCTTTTGTGTGTTTTACACGTCTGCTGTGGCAAGAGCGTTTGGGAAGAGTTTATATTTTGAACGCCCATTCCTCTGCTTCAAAGGCACAGAGAGAAACTTTTCTGCCTTTCCAGAAGCAGATGCGCATGGCTTCTTGCCGGCGGTGGGCACACCATGCGCCGCAGGATCCAAGAAAGACCTGCTCTGCATCATTGAGAGCTCTCTGACCCTCCACAGACAGCAAGGATATTACTACGATCAATGACAGAAACGTAGCAAGGTCATTGAAAATAGATAAAAAAAGATAAAATAGTCCATGTGACATCAACAGTTCAACCGTAATTTTACAAAGCAGCGAGAATACTTTTTGAGCGCAAAGAAAACAATAATAATTTATTCAGCAGTTCTCCTCGAGTTACTACACTGAATGTAATCAATGTAATCAGCATCTTTTACGGTCAGCATGCGCACGCTTTCTATTGAATGTATAAAGTGCTGATTACATTGATTATGTTCAGTGGTCTTACGGGTTTGGAACGACATGAGGGTGAGTAATTAATGACTTAATTAATGTAATGTAATGACTTAATTAATTAAAGTAATTAATGAATTTTCATTTTTGGGTGAACTAACCCATAAAAGCTCCAAATGAATCACTGCTCCACAAACTCGGGATCCAAAAGAATCATTACTGCGCAGACTGGCTCCAAACGAATCATTAGGTTTGTTTGAGATGCGCCTTGCCTTGCCTCACCTGAAACGTAGGTGAGAGCAGGCGGCTGCAGTAAGAGGAGGGGTCAAAAAAGACCTTTGAAGTCGGACACTTCCAGAATCTCGCTGTTTTGTCGCCTGCAAACGTCAGCAATGGAGGAGATCACGTTCGCGTTTTTTATCGCAGACGAAGTGAATGTAATCGAAATACCACTGTTTTGTCATCATGTGCATCAATTCCTTTGTTCTGCTGAACACAAAGGATGAAATTTAGAAGAATGTTTGCAAACAAGAAGGTTTCTGCCACCATTTCACGTCCATAGTATTTTTCCATACTATGCAAGTCAAAGCTGTTTTGTAGCAAACATTCTTCAGAATTTCTTCCCTTGTTTTAAGCCAGACCCTGACACTTCTCAGATGAAACCACACAAAGATGAGACATAATGGCTAAACAG
This sequence comes from allo-octoploid hybrid of Carassius auratus x Cyprinus carpio, assembly GCA_024542945.1. Taxonomy (NCBI): domain Eukaryota; kingdom Metazoa; phylum Chordata; class Actinopteri; order Cypriniformes; species allo-octoploid hybrid of Carassius auratus x Cyprinus carpio. The sequence continues at coordinate 303,188 of CM045026.1, read as the reverse complement.
TCCATTTAGATATGTATGTGTGCATGTATATTTTTAATGGATTGATTTATTAATTCACACAGACATACAATAGAATAAAGTGAAAATTACAAGGAAAATTCTAATTAAGAGAAAAATAAAATAAAATAAATGCATGTCCTAATTCTTAAAGGGTTAGTTCAGCCAGATATTAAAATTATGTCATTAATGACTCACCCTCATGTCGTTCTAAACCCGTAAGACCTCCGTAAGACCTCCGTCTTCGGAACACAGTTTAAGATATTTTAGACGCTGCTGACGTGTTTTCTTTGTTATTGGGCGCACCAGAGAACACGTCAGCAGCGTCGTACGTCAACAGTCACAGCAGTCGCGTTCACAACAGACCCGGAAGAGAAGACAATGCTGAATAAAGTCGTAATTTTTGTTATTTTTGGACCAAAATGTTTTTTCAATGCTTCAAAAAATTCTAACTGACCCTCTGATGTCACATGGACTACTTTGATGATGTTTTTATTATCTTTCTGGACGTGGACAGTATACCGTACATACATTTTCAATGGAGGAACAGAAAGCTCTCGGACTAAATCTAAAATATCTTATACTGTGTTCCGAAGATGAACGGAGGTCTTACGGGTCATTAATGACATAATTTTAATATTTGGGTGAACTAACCCTTTAACTTCACTAGGCGTGTTTTGTTTTTGTTTAGTTCGCATGTAATATATAAATAAATGGGTAATGTAATTCTTAGAATAAAGAAAAAAAATGTATCAGTTGACATTCTCAGCCAATGAGCAAGAAGCTGTGTCGTCAGTCAGTCGTTTCCCATCATGCTTTTGATCAGCGCAGTTGGTGGAGAGCAACTGCACTCGACTGCTCAATCCGACACAGCAGCCTCGCCGTCGCCAGAGTTTTTTGGCACACGTCAGCATGACTTCAGAGCAAGGCGGACGTAACTCGGACACTTTTCTAACCGGCATGCATCTCGCGGTGATCACCGGTGATCGGTTCTGTGCAGATTTTGCTCATCTCAAACAAGCCTATTACCACACAGACTCATCTTGAGCTCACAATGAATCACTACTGCACAGACTCTGGCTCCAAACAAATCATTACCACACAGACTCAGGATCCAAATGAACCTCTATACTGCACAGACTCAACTTGAACTCCAAAAGAATCATTACCGCACAGACTCAACTTGAACTCCAAAAGAATCATTACCGCACAGACTCATCTTGAGCTCCAAAAGAATCATTACCGCACAGACTCATCTTGAGCTCCAAAAGAATCATTACTGCACAGACTCATCTTGAGCTCCAAAAGAATCATTACCGCACAGACTCATCTTGAGCTCCAAAAGAATCATTACCGCACAGACTCATCTTGAGCTCCAAAAGAATCATTACCGCACAGACTCATCTTGAGCTCCAAAAGAATCATTACCGCACAGACTCATCTTGAGCTCCAAAAGAATCATTACCGCACAGACTCATCTTGAGCTCCAAAAGAATCATTACCGCACAGACTCATCTTGAGCTCCAAAAGAATCATTACCGCACAGACTCATCTTGAGCTCCAAATGAATCACTGGTTCATCTTGGCAGTAAAAGTTTTCAGAGAGTTCCACATGTAATGATCATTTTATATGCTAAGATGTTATCCAATCACAGCATTTCATCTGAAGTCTGCCAGCAGACACACCCCTTCCAACAGAGCCTTCAACTCAGGGTAGAAAATTACCATTTCTAAGTTATGAATGTTTTTGATGGGGAAAATCATACTGAGATTATAAGTGCACCTCAAGAAACATTCTAAAATAAAATGTATTAAATGCATTTCATGACCTTTAAAGGTACAATTCATGCAAAATTACTCGCTGTCAGCCCATACTTGTTCAAATGAAACGTTCATGCTGTTATTTCAGAGCTGGATGCAAAAATAGCATCAGTCCACAAATTTGACTTCATAATTAAATCACACAGCGTTCGTTCATTTAGGCCTGGTTTCTCACAAGGTTCTTTCCATTTCTGTCACCTGATCAAGTCTGGGTTCCTTGTCAAGTGAATTAGTTTCATAATTGATGAATGTTACTGTTGCTGAACCGAACTGAAACAACACTTAATCAAACTGATCTGAGTATTGACACTTTTGTCTTCTGTAGAGCTGCTTTACGGCAAATTTATTAAATTTGTCTCAAATGCATTATTAATGCTGTTATTTTCCAGTTCATTGCTGTTAAGCTGCTTCAAAACAGTCTGTACTGTATAAAGCACTGTAAAAATTTGAAAATTTAGAAAATCAATTTTGAAAATGTATTTGACTTCCTTTCAGTGAAAGTGGATTGCTGTCAACAAAGCACCATAAAAGCCTACATAAGAGTAGGGTTAGCATACTATTAGATAAGCATTTTGATTATATGAGTAAAATTATGACAATTTCCATTTTTGACTGAACTACTGCTCTTCTTTAAAATGCACCAGACCTATGCTGCTGCCTATGTTTAATACAGATATATGGTTTATTACTGTAAAAGCATCTGATCTCTCAGGTTCAGGGTTCCTGTGTCGCGTCAGATGTCTTCAGGACCGCTGTCATCTCATCACACGCTGGGCCAAAACACTCACAGACTCCCCAGATACTCCAGCCATCCCAGGACATCCCACCCGGACAGTATGTCCCTTTTCTTTTATATCCTTATCTAATCTATTTCATCTAAAAAAAATACAATGGTATATATTGTAAATTAAAGTATGGTTGGTTACTGTGTGAAAATGTTTCTCAAATTAAGCTTTCACATTTAATTATTCTCAAGTATTAAAATGTTTTTGAAATACTGATAATGTAAGGAGACAGAGATATTTGCAGGTTTTTACAAAAACTTTGTAAAGCAACTGGTTTGCAAAAAACTAGAATTACACTAGAGCTGTATGATTTGGTAAGACAAAATAAATAAATTGCTCTTTTTTTTCTCAGATAAAACTGCAAATTAAAATGTGATTTAAATAAAAATGTGAAGAAAAATAATTGATTCTATATCAATTTGGCAATAAAATTATATGAATAAATAATGATATGTTTAGCAGTAATAGTAGCATTGTAACTATTAAATAAAAATACAAAAATTAAATACAAAAATTAAATTACAAATATTACTACTGTACCACTACAATATTACAGTGAAAAAAAAGACTATTGTAATATTTCACAGTAAAAAAAAAATATTATTATTATTATTATTAATGCAAATATATATATATATATATATATATATATAGTTTGTTAAAACTAAAATTACAATATTAATTTTTATGGATGACTTAATTGCTTTATTTTCAAATGTTAAACCATCAAACTTTTGTTGAATTTTATGTGCATTAAGTTAACTTCTTACAAGCAACCTGTTTACAACCACCTGTAGATACAAAACAAAATCTGATAAAAAGCGCAATTTAAAATGTATATATAAAATGTATATATATATTTATATATATATATATAAATCATTATTTATTTTTTAATAAAATATCACAGAAAAAAAGACACAAAGATAACTTTTTTCTCACCAATTTACTTTTAGATTAAAAATGTAAAATAACAATATTAAGGCTTACAGATGCACAATCGCACAAAGACATACTGCGATTTCGGTTTCTGTTAAGATTAACTGTGCAGCAAAAAATCTAACAGCTGTCCTAGCAACCAGACAACACCACCCTAGCAACACTAACAGGCAGCACATCTGTGTGGCATCCAACACTTTATATAAGCACATTTACATATATTGCATGTGTGCAGCAAGCAGATGCAAAATGCATATTTAAGATGTGACTGTAAGCTGAGAACAAACCGATCAGCGCTGAATGATTCACAAACTGGTCCTTCCACTCTTACAGCAACAGATGGCAGTCTGTCAGGCGAAGTCAAAAATAGATCCACGTCTAATCTCATCATACTGATGGTATAAAGTTCTCCCAAGCTCAGATATCGCCCCGAGGAAACATCACTGAAGCCTGGAATCTTAAATGATGGACACAGCCGTTAGATTGTAATGTCGTTTGGTGTTTTGAATAATCAAATAGCGTGATGTTTTTTTGCAGGTTTCTCTGCCGATGCCCAGACCGTGTTCTCATACGGAGCCAAACACATTAGTCCCATGATGCAGATGCCCATGTTTGAGGACAATCTGTCTCAGCCTGAGCTCGACCTGCTGCACACAACTCTGTCAAGCATCGCTGGTAAAAACACAAATACTATAAATCAGCATGATTGCATTGCAGAAACTTGCATGCTTACGGTTCTGTGTGTTTGTGACAGCAGTGTTCGACTCTCAAACCGGACCGGAAGAGTTTCTGGCAGAGCAGGTGCCTTCGGTGCAGGAGGATAATTACCTTCACGTCTGTACAGTGGAGAGAAGCCCGAGCCGGATCTCATGCGTCTATACTGAAGGGTGAACGCTTCTCTCCAGAGTGGATCTCTTCAGTCTGAGCAGATTTGGTCAGCTCACTTTGGCTTGTTTATGTCATTGAGAGAGTTTAACAGAAGAACTTCCTCATGGACTGCTAGTCAGTGGGAGAAACCGGATTTTTTAAACACTGTGAAGCATTTGGACGTTTAAGCCACATTTTGTCACGAGTTAAAATATCAAAGCAAGTGTCTGTATCTGTGCATCTCAAACACTTTTCATTTTTGCTCAGAGACCTTTAGTCGACATTGTGTTCACACAGGTATATTTCAAACCAGACAAACTTAAAGTGCCCCTATTATGTTACACAGCTCTAACTGCAAAGTTTGAGTTGCACCGTGTATAAATTATAAATTAAGTTTTTTTTACTGCCAAAAGACAAGCTTCTTTGTCACTGGGTGCTACTTTTGGAGCAGTAAAAATAGCTGTTTCCCTGGCAACGCTGTACACAAAGCAGCACTGCGCTCACAAACACTGCTTTATCAGGCATTACAGGCGTGATGTAATGAATTAAAAAAATCGGACCAATCAAAGGAGGGGTTTGGAAAATTGAATCGTTGAGCGAATAAGGTAAAAATAAATGCATATTATAAGACAATGAAAGTGTATGTCAGCCTGTTGTTGGGGACTCCCAAAACCAAAATATGAACCTTTCATTACCCATAATGGAGCACTTTATGCCAAATGTTTATCTTAAAGGAATAGTTCACCCAAAGACGAGAATATGAAATATGAAAAAATGGAAATGTGCTCATCCTCAGATCATCCCAGATCAGGATGAGTTTGTTTCTTCATCAGATTTGTAGAAATGTAGCACTGCATCAGTGTCTCATCAGTGGATGCTCTGCAGTGAATGGGTGCCGTCAGAATGAGAGTCCAAACAGCTGATAAAAACATCACAATAATCCACAAGTAATCCACAGCACTCCAGTCCATCAGTGAACATCTGGAGAAGACAAAAGATGAAAGTTTAGAGCTGTTTAAACGCTGCTTGATCTGTGCAGATTTCTCTCCTGATTCACACCAGAACACTTTTTCACTGGAGGAAGTGTTATTATGGATTATAGACTCTATGTATTTTAGTTAAAAGCGTCTTAATGCTGGATGTGTTTCATCTTTTGTCTTCTCCAGATGTTAACTGATGGACTGGAGTGCTGTGGATTACTTGTGGATTATTGTGATGTTTTTATCAGCTGTTTGGACTCTCATTCTGACGGCACCCATTCACTGCAGAGCATCCATTGATGAGACACTGATGCAGTGCTACATTTCTACAAACCTGATGAAGAAACAAACTCATCCTGATCTCAGATGGCATGTATTGGTGCATCTTTATTTACAGTAAATTAAATGCTTTGATATTTTAAATAAACAAGTATTTTTGGGGCCACTATATGTAAATAATTAATAAGCAAAAAACAATGCACTTATGACATATTAAAGCCATATTGATGTAAATATTTATACACAAAGCATATGTTTGTAATGTTTAATCTACTAAAGTCACCTATGAACATGAATTGCCTTTGATGTTTACAAACCCTTGTGAAAACCTTTCAATCGCTGATCAATGACAGCAATAGTGTATTTTGTATATTTTTGTATAAAATGTTTACATTCTTACATACCACCGACCAGACTACCAAAATATCACATTTAATGCCATTTATTGCTTTAATACTCTGTCGTTATGATCCAATCTAGAGCAATCTAACTGTTAGCATTTAAATATTTTCAGTTTTAAAAATTAAAATCCTAGCCACAAAGATACTCTCCGCCCTCTTACGTCAAGTAGAGCCGTAGCCCCGCCCCTTTCCCGCAACGTAAAGTTCGGTTGCGCGCAGAGCTTTATAGCAACCGTTGCCCTGAGCTGCAGCGCCATAGTCACCGTAGTCCTGGCGACTGTAACCCACCAACAATAACAACAACAACCGCCTCCTCTTCGCTCCATCCTCATCCTCATCCTCATCCTCACACCAGTCCAGGTGAATATTTCCATATTAACCGCTCGCTTATAAGTAAGTTCGCGCTGTAACCGCTGCACGATGCTGTGGCTGTTTTATTTCTATTTGATGATTGGAGTCAGATCTGAAGCTCTTGTGTCTCGTGAAGGGTTTATCAGTGTGTCTGCTGCTGCTTCTTTCTCTGACGCTTTCTTTCTTCATTCTGCTTCTGTTGACGCGGCGCGTCCAGATGTTTCTCTCCGCGATCGCTTTTATTTGTTAAACCTGAAGAGCAGATGACATCTGTCGCGGTTTTTAATGCTGTTTACGAATAAATATGACGATAACGATCGCTCTAAACGCGATGGAAACGGTGTTTTATTGAAGCGCAGCAGCATCATCTCCTCACGAAGCAGGTGTTGCTAAGCGGCTAGCGTTAGCATCGTGAAGCGATTCTTCAGTACAGTTTGCGTTTGTGCTCGAAAACACACCGTTTTGTGATCACTTTCACGTCTCTATTCGCTAAAAACGATTTGTGTGTAATAAACGTGTATATTGGGGTCGTTTTTAACCGCTCGGTGGTGCGTTATGATTAGCTTCACTCTGACGCTCATTTGTGATGAAACCGAGTGATTTTTCTCCTCTCAGAGTTCTTTGTGCTTCTGTTTTCGGCTGATGAATGTTCCTGGAGGATTTTAAGTAGGGTTTGTGGGATATAATGCTACTTATTACGATTATCTGTCTGTCTTCTATTGTTATAAAGCAGGGGTTACTCTCGCTAAGCTATTGGCCCTCAGCCTCGGTGGCCGTGTCTCAAAACCTAGTGTGCTGCCTACATAGTGCGCACCATATTTGGGCGTCCATAAACTAAACCTTGTGTTAGCTATCTAGAGCTCATTTTTGAGCAGCTGTCAGAGAGTAGTGGACATCTCTGTCTAAGTAGGCAGCTGGTTAGATCATAGTAAAATCCACCTGTTTATAAGCTCAGATCTCATTAGTGTTGACTTCTCGAATCAAACATGGCCTTTTGACATTATAATTTGTAGCTTGTCAGGTTGCATAGCTTTATGCTTATTGCATTATTGCCCAAGTGGGAAGGTCATGGGATTGAAGATGTGTCCTGCTGTTGGATGTTGTCAGAATTGCTTGGTTCACAACCAAAACTAGATTTCTGTATTTATACACAAGAATGCAACATAATATATATATATATATATATATATATATATATATATATACACATGCATTTTTATATTTAAGAAAAATGTTGATGCTTATATATACTATATATGTGTGTGTGTGTGTGTGTGTATATATGTGTATATATATATATATGTGTGTGTATATATAATAAATATACACGGTACACACATTATGTAAACACAAACATTTATTTTGGATGTCAGTAATCACGGTTAATCGTTTGACATCACTACTGTTTTTATGTCCAGCCATAATTTGTGTCATTTCATCTTTTACTTTTTCCTGACGTTTGCAGATGATGATGATGATGATGATGATGATGATGATGCAAACTTACAGGCTGCCATTGATATCAACTAAACCTCTGCTGGAGCTGGTTTCATGTCTCAGCTTAGCTCGGTGGTTCGCATTAGTCTGTAACCACTGAAAGAGCGTGTCAGTTAATGCAGTGTTCGTTTGTTGTGTCTTGGATGGATGCAGAGATGCGAGCGATCCTCACGTGTTCCAAACCGCAGCAGGTTCGAGGCGCATCGACTAAACAATCGCTGAGGGTTTCCTTGAGTTGCATCAGGGTCCTCTGCGAGATGAAGTAGCGTCTCGCTTCCCCTGTTGTCTTCATTATAGACGAGGAACAGGTGTGTGTCAGGAGAAGACCTGACATGTGCTCAGTGGAGAGGGGCAGCATGGGATATCGCTCCGTCCATCCTGCTGTTGTGGAAATTAATAGTGATTTTAGGAAAAGGAACGGTGTTGTGCTTCATGCATTTTTTTTTTTTTTAAGAGTATTTTCTCTGAAAGCAAACAAAAGGTAATGAAGCTGATCATGTTATTCCAGGTGTTTCTCTCAGGTCCTGTGCTTTAGGTTTATTTTCTGTCGTTGTCTTCCCCCTGCTTGTCTGTTAATGGCCGAACCGAGAGGACGGGATGTCAGAAAGCGCTAGTTATCAGCTCACGTTACCACTTGAACCGGGGCCGTGCCACCTGTGCGCAGTATCCCGTTGCCTTTCCAATCTCTTTAAGAGATACTGATTGAGTAAATAATTCATATCCATTTCATTTCAAGCTAAACCCATTGAGGTTCATAGCTCACGAGCGTGTGGGCGGATGCTGCTCGGAAAAAAAAAAAAAGATTAATCAAGTGTCTCTTTTTTTTTGTGCTTTATTTTAGTGCATTTTTTTAATCTAAGCCACCCCTGGCAATGCTAAATATACATCAGCAACTGTAATCACTTCAGATGTCTTCGTTTTAATGATTGTTACTGTATTCTGAATATTTTCGCTTCAAGCTCAATTAGCACAGTTGATTAATTTCTAGGCTTAAAAATAAAGGATCCAAAAGAGGGTTTTGCAATAAAGAAATATTTTTGGTTTGACCTTTCAGTGAACAATTATTAAAATGACCATTTTCATAATCTTTAATAATGTAAAGAACCTTTTTCCACTTTTTGGTCAATGCAAAGGTTCAATGGAAGTGAAAGATTCTTCACAAAACCATCGATTCCAATAAAGAAACTTTATTTTTTTTTACTTGAGAAAGCCAGTAAACTATTAAAAAAAGGCTCTTTATTGGCATTGATGGTTCTGTGAAGAATCATGGACTCTTTAAATTCTACAAAAGGTACTTTATAGTTGAAAAAAATCTTTAGGTTATTAAAATATTTTTTAATAACTGACTACTGAATGATCCTTTGGGGAACCAAAAATTGCATTGTTGCACAACACCCCTGTTGTAATCTCTGTGCATGCATGTACAGTTTAATGATTCCAAACGAGACTCAAACTCAGATTGCCCTTCCTGATATATATATGTATGGCATCCCAAAAGCGTGTGTGACCCCTCGCACCGTACTCAGGGCCGTGGGGGTAGAGACAGCAAGTGTCGCCCTCCTCTCGGGCCTTTGTTACCCTTCGGCTTTGAGTCTGCAGTAGCTCAGCAGAGCTGTGTGTTTAAGTGGCCCACAGGGGAGCGGATGAATGAGAGGAGGTGAAGTCAGCCGGGGGGTGGAGGAGGATCAGACAGGTGCCTGATTATACACAGCCACAGAGAGCAGGTGGGGTGACTTAAGACAATATAGAGCAGTGCTTCAAGATGCACATTTTTACATTGCACATCAAGTGCCAGAATGATTATCATTAAACAAAAGTGTATATAAAATGAACTGCATAGACTGTAAACAAAACTATTAACATTCTGGCACATAGTTTGAGTATTTAATTTCTAAATGTCAAAAAATTTGAAAAAAAAAAAATAATAATAATAATTTTGCACTCTTAGCTGTCAGTAATTTGCTGTGCAAAATGCATAGTTATTAATAAACAATTTTGGTAACACTTCTAGTCGCTTATTAGCATGCCCATTATTAATTAACATATTGGCTGTTTATTATACGTATAAAGCACATGCATATTCTACATCCCTAATACCTAAACTTAACAACTACCTTACTAACTATTAATAAGCAACAAATTAGGAGTTTATTGAAGGAAAAATCATAGCTAATGGTTTGTTAATAGTGAGAATTGGAGCTTAAAATAAAGTGTGACCCACAATTTGAAACCTTGTTGCGAGTGAATCTGCGTTTAAAGTAGTGTGGCCTGTATTTTCTGTCACCTTGTTTGTGTTTTTTGGGTTAGGATGAGGGCATGTCACACGAACTGTTTCACAGGCCATCAACATCTGTCTCTGCATCTGTCTAATTTGTCAAGCGTCCAAGTAACAGATGCACGTGTGCTGAAATAACAGAGTTTGACTGGGCAAAATTCAAAGTAATTTAAGTTGTAACTGAAATATATTTATAGATATGCTTTATTTATTTATTTCACTAAGTGCATGAATGGATAGTTGCAGTGTATCATTTGCATTTACCATATTTCTGTGAATCTGATGCTATACCTATACATATTACTTAAGGACACCAGAAAGTAATAAACTAGCGACTGTCGTCATTGTCATTTGTCACATTACATTCAATGTGTCTCTGATTTGCTAGCATATTTATAAACAGGATGAGGGTTTTCTGTGTGATTACACTACAAATCCTCATCTGTTGTAGCATAAGAAGAGTTTAAACTGGATTTTAATTACGTCTGTTTAATGAACGGTTCTGGATAGATGTGTGAAATATTGACAAAAAATATTATCTCAATATTTTCTGGGATTTTATCGATAATGTTTAGATGATAGTTTGCTGAGTGTGTTATTCTGCTGATATCTTAAAGAGGTCATATGATGCGATTTAAATTGTTCCTTTGTCTTTGGAGTGTTACAAGCTCTTGGTGCATAAAGAAGATCTGTGAAGATGCAAAGACTAAAGTCTCAAATCCAAAGAGATATTCTTTTCTATTTCAAAGTTAAGACTCCTCCAATCCCTCCTAAAACGGCTTGTTCTAACACGCTCCACATCACTGTGATGGAAGATTTGCATGACACCACTAGGGGTGTAAGAAAATATCGATACACGTATCACAATATTTTGTTTGGCGATACTGTATCGATTCTCAAAAATGGAATATCGATAAAAAAAAAAATTCATACAAGATTTATGGCAGTTGTTTCGTTTTGAGTTTATATCCCGGCCGATAGAAGGCAGTCTTCATCTCTGAACAAATCCTGAGTGAGAGGATATACTAGCATTAAGGCACGCTACTAATGTTAGCGTTAATATAGTTCGCTGCTAGTAATAGAGGAGGAAATAATTGTCTCAGTTCCTGTTTTCGGTGCACCTTTCTCTCATTTTGGTGTCTCGGTGATTCCACGTGAAACATAAATACAAACTGAAAAACCTGTGAAATCCAAGTGGAAAGGTTCAACATCTGTATTTATTTTATTGTTTTACAATTGTTTTGTTTTCTTTAGGAATACTGTAAGCACTTTATTTTTTCATTGATATTAAGCAGATGTAATTATTTTGTTCAGATAAAAATGTTATGACATTGTTACAATTGTAAACTTAAACTGTGAACCTTTAAAACAGGGTCTAAAAATATATATGGCTGCACGATTAATCGTATTTTAATCTCAATAACGATATCCACCTTTCTCGATTAATTAAAAATAATTGTCACGATATTGGCCGGCTCGTTATTTATCCTGAAACGTGTTTTTAATTTGGCATTTGCATTGTCTTGCATTGCTAACAAGTCTTTACTAGCGTTCATGTTTGTGGTTTGTGGCCAGATGTGAAGAGCTTTAAGCCCCAAAACAGAGCGTTTCTCCTTTAACGATACACTTTCTGCCCAGTGTTTTATTTAATTTGTGCAATCTGGCAACCCTGTGTGTGCTCACTGATGGCGGAACAAGCGCTGATGATGAAAACATGAGTTTAGCGATCTCTCCACAGCGATATTCTGCTTACATGAAAGTGTCATTTAGACAATGTGTGTTTCTTCACAAGCCATTTGTAGTGTTTGTTTCCAAATGTGCCATGATCAAACTTTCACTGAGTTTCAGTAATGGATCTATTGTGTTTGAGGAATAAATGCACTTTTCCTACCTGTGACAATACAATGGGGAATATGTACATAACCCCCCCCACTAATACTGCACAAAAAGAATTTCAGTAACGTTGAATGTTACTGGGACTGATTATTGCAAATGCAGATCCCACTGTGTTCTGGTTAAATCATTTTTTTATTTATTTATTTATTTATTGCTAAGGTATGCATATGGTGGTGTGTTCTTATTGACAGCTTTCCTAAAAATATATCCTATTCCTAAAATAAGAAATATCCCAAGATATCGCCTTGCTTACAGTATCGCAATGTATTGCAACCCCTGTATCGTATCGCGAGATTCTTGGCAATACACAGCCCTAAACACCACCCAAATGTTCACGCAAAGAAAGCCGGCGTTACTTTTATTCTCGCTGTTGCCACCGCTGCCATGTTGTGTAGACACTGTGTGTTTCATTGTGAAACGGAAACTACTTTGTTTGGTCTTCCAAAAGACGACAGGACTAGAAATCAGTGGTTAAGTTGTATTTACAACACTGTTCCAGAACAGTTCAACCCAAATATTCAGATGTGTGCAGCACATTTTATGGAGGATGAGGACTATTTCCTGGAAGAGTAGCCTACAATACCAGTGTCTGTTTCTGTAAAGTGGATCAGTTCCATCTTTGCAAGGATAGTCTGGTGCTTCTGACTCTCAGCCTGTAAGTACTCTTACATATTTAAAGAATTTGCCACTGATGATTCAAACATGAGTTTTAAGCAGTGTAGAGTAGCGCTTGTTATCCGTTGTTTCTCCGATCACAAATGCAGACATGGTTTTATGTTTACACAGCGCGATACGCAACACAACGTGTTAAAACACAGTATAAGTCATTATAATCAGTAATTATGTCCCCACTGGATGCAACAAATGCCTCGTTTGTAATGGGTGTTATTGATTTTGTCTCGTCGCGCCGGACACACAGCATCACAGTATGTTAAGAGGCGTAACATTTCCGTCACACGCTTGAGGTATTCAGCCAATCACAATGCACTGGATAGCTGGCCAATCAGAGCACACCTCGCTTTTCAGAACGGTGAGCTTTGTAAAAATCGACGCGTTTCAGAAAGGCAGGGGCATAGAGGAGCAACAATAATGTACATTATGTGAAAAATAAACACATTGCATTACACCAAATACACAAAATAATGTTCTTTTTAGCAGCATCATATGACCCCTTTAAGAGCAACGCCAAAAAAATGTCAATCCAAACTGGCATGAAACGTTAGAATGTTATCTCTGAATAGTTTAAGCGTGTTCTGGATGAAGTCTGTTGAATCGTTAGCGTGTGCATTGGAAATGGCGGTGATTATGTGTGAGTCAGGAATGCTGGGTAATCAGACGTTTAGGGCTGAGGGGGAGGTGAACTGAACACAACACCACCTGCACCCTTCAGGTGAATGAGGAACAGAGGAAGAGGAGGTGGCCGGGAGCTCTGGGGAGAGATGCTCGGCTGTCAGGAGGCACGAGGGTAATTAACCTGCAGAGACCTGATCATGGAAACTTTTGCAGCTAAGAAGCCTTGGGCTGCGTGTGCGGTCGAGCGCCGCTGCTCAAACACGGCTTGTTTACATGCCGCAGTACGACTCGCATGCACGAAAAACCAATAAAAATATACATGTTTTCTAATATTAATGATTTTAGCAATACTGCATTTAGGAGGAACGTTAGCAGCGAGCTGTTGCTTTTGAAATCTCATCGGCTTAAAGCCTGAGTATAGAGAAACCTGTCGAGGCGGTTAAATATTAACTACATTTATTGCTTTGGGAATGGGCAGAGATCTCCACTCACTGACCTGCCCAGAACACACAGAACCCGTCCACATCAGCGCTGTGTGTTTGTGCAAGCAGAATCACACCACGCAGAGGACAGGAAGTGACCCGGGACTGATTAAAAAAAACATATATATATATATATATATATATATATATATATATATATATATATATATATATATATATATATATATATATATATCTTTCCTCAGGGTTTTTTAGTGTTCGTATGATGAGTCTTTTTAGTAGCATTTGCAAGACAAGCATCACTAGCTATATTTCCATCCACCTATTTTATGTGTATTTTGGGATATCGCATTAAAAAAAAAAAAACAATTTTCACTAAAATTTCATGGCCCCCAGAATATTTTGTTGTATTAATATATGACCTTGCAATACATCAAAATAAAGACCCCTTTACTTAAAAAAAAAAAAAAAGTTTTATTCCAGCTTCAAGCATTGTTTTTTTTCAACACTTGTATGTAGGAAGGTTTCATAAAAAAAAAAAAAGCAACAAGGTTTTTATCAGACACTAGACCTGGATCATATTCAGTAATATTATCAAAGTAAAGCTGCAGTAATGTCTCCCAAAGCTTCACAGTCCTTTAACATTTTCTGGATCCACACTTCACTCGCTAGCATCAGGCTGTTTTCATTTATACGCCGTCAGTGTTGATGATCACATTATTTTTCATATGTATGTGCTGACACATGAGATGCTCGTTTCTGTGTCTTCATGGTCTGTGTTTTTGATCGAGTGATTCTAGACTCATTCAGGAGATGCGTAACAGCGCCCCCTAGTGTATAACAGTGAGAAAACATGGAAAATACAGTGTTTGGCATCGAAAGAGTTAATCAGGAAGTGACGATTTTGTTCTCTTCAGCTCACTGGATGGAAACATTACTAGTGCTCAAAGCTCTAGCACTAAGTGTTAAATTTAGGTGACGCATTTGTGAATGATGGTGATTTTGTGTCTCCAAGGCGCCATGCAGACCCCAGAGGCAGGCGCTGACTCCACGTCCAACGTGCCCCTCCAGACCAGCGTGCCTGTGCCGTCTGCAGTCAGTGTCCAGCAGGTGGCGTCTCAGGTGCCCGTCCAGCAACAGGTGAGTCTAACAAGCTATTATAGTTCAGCCAAAAATGAAAATCTCTGCACTGCTCTGCGGTGAATGGGTGCCGTCAGAATGAGAGTCCAAACAGCTGATAAAAACATCACAATAATACACAGCACTCCAGTCCATCAGTTAACATCTGGAGAAGAAAAAAGCTGAAACAAATCCAGCATTAAGACGTTTTTAACTTTAAACTGTTGCTTCCGGCTAAAATAAGAGTCCTGCATCCATAACATTGTGGATAATTTTCAGCAAATGGTCATTTTTGGGTCAACCATTCCTTTGAGGTGATGCTGTGGTAGATGGAGCTTCCTACATATCTCTATTGTATTTGCTAGAAAAACCAGTTCACAAACGAATGAGCCATGTTTTTATTTTTAATTGTATTTTAACTTAATAAAAGGACGAGAAAAATTTTGGCTGAATTGTAATTATAAAAAAAAAGTTTTGTTTTTTGTTTGCACAGTTAATAACATCTGGTTTTACAATCTTTTATATTTTCATCTTTAAAATAGCCTATTTAATGTGCATTTATAACACTACAGTTTGTGTTTTATGACTTTGGCATTAAATTGAATGAGTGTTTCTAATACAACAGCTGACAGAGCGATGGCAAATTTGATAAATCTTTCAGCAAATCTTAATTTTTTTTTTCTTTGCTATTAGGGCAAATGGAAATGTAAAAACTATATTTGTTGTAGTACATTTACTGTTATAGAACGTTATCTAGCCATGAGGACTTTAGCTTCTGAGAGCCATGGAAGTGTGAAAAAGGTCCATTACTACAGTATATGTGTTTGTGTTTGGATCTTGATGAAAGCGTAGTAAATGTAATAGACTGCTGTTTGCTTTACTATCATCTTGCAAAGCTGCTACTGAAACCACTTATTTATATATTCTCCCGTGAGTCACTCTCGGTGTAATTGTTGTGTGTTTCAGGCGCAGACTGTTCAACAGGTCCAGCATGTTTATCAAACACAGGTGCAGTACGTCCAGGAGGAAAACAACGCCGTTTACACCAACGGAAACATGTGAGTGTGTTTATGAGCCGTCAATACGTACACGCTCCTTGGTGTGATTTCTGAAATGCATGTAATTAGCACAAATACTGATAAGTGCTTTTGGACACCATTAAAAGGGTGCAAAATGCAGAATTAGTCCCTCATACTATCATATATATAAAAAAAAAAAAAAAAAACAGGGGTTACTTGTAGGGCTGGGCGATATGGCAAAAAAATAAAATCTTGATTTTTTTTTTTTTTTTTTTTCTCAAACTGTTGACCGATTCTGGATTTTTAACTAGTCGGCTTGAAAATGTGACTACAACATGACTCAAGTAACTTGTTCTTTATTAACCCTCTTGTTAAAGAAAACTCTATTCCGAGTGCAGCACACATGAAGTTGTCAACATGATGTAAATGTTAAACAATCACTTGTTAAATATCTTTGCAGAAAAGATGCATGAACTACAGCTACATCTTGTACAAACTTGTCTTATACATATTATGTGTTCAGAAATAATACGAGGAAAGTGCTTTAAAACAAATTCTCAAGAGTCAAGGTGATTCAGATTCAGAATGACTGAAGTTATAACACCAGCAGAGTATTATTATCTATAAATGTTCTGTAAAACAATGACCAGCAGCTTTCAGTCTGTCACCGTGATGCAAACATGAGATATCAGACATACAGCAGTACTTCTTCACAGGTTTTTATTTGATTGCGCTGCTTTTCCATTGTTTTTTCTGTGTAAACATGGATGTGTTTGACTGTTGCGCTCGCGTCTCATGCATGAAACTCTTTCTGAAAACACGCCGCTCAAGTTAAGAGAAGTTCAATCCCATCTTCTTGCATTGTTTCCTCTTCCACTGACACATCTTTATCAACACAAAAGTGCATTCTGTGTGAACTGCACCTCGTGAAATGAGCGGTTGATTCATTCTTTTCCCTTTACGGTTATCATGGGCGTATTGACAAAGTGTCTAATTCTAACGTTTGGTAATAATTTGGGATCGTCTACTTTTTACAGAAGAAGCAAAAAAGCACTTCCAGACGTTCACCTGAAACTCTCCTAAGTGCTTCTGTCTGCTTTCTCTCTCTCAGTAACATTCGGATCGCTCATATTAAGAAATTCACTCAGCAAGAGGCTAAGATCTTTTAAATTGGCTATTATAAATAAAATGTCATCAGCCGAATGGAGAAAGCACATATCAGAATGGCAATCAAAAGCAATGTTCTCTATGAAATAGTTATGCTTTGGTGATTTCTGTTTCCATGGAAACAGCACTCTCACCTGAAGCTGAAAGGATGCGAACCCATCAAGACACGACTTATGTTTCTGGAGTCAATTAAAGAAACCGTGTGCGCTGATAAAAAGTGTCAGAACTCATTTGAGTGAAAAACCAGCTGGCAGCCGTGTCTCAAGCGCTCTTGTTTTATCGGCAGACGGACGTATTCATACTCAGAACCGCAGCTGTACAACCAGAACAGCGGCGGGAACTACTTCGATACGCAG
The DNA here is from genome assembly GCA_024542945.1 of allo-octoploid hybrid of Carassius auratus x Cyprinus carpio. NCBI lineage: Eukaryota > Metazoa > Chordata > Actinopteri > Cypriniformes > allo-octoploid hybrid of Carassius auratus x Cyprinus carpio. The sequence goes on along the minus strand of CM045026.1, from coordinate 285,703 downwards.
GGCGGCTCGCCTCAGGTGAGCACTCACAGTATGGCCAACAACGGCAACGGGAACGGCGCTCTGGCCATGGGGCTGTCAGGAGGCCAGATCATCAGCAGCTCAGGAGCGTATCTGATTGGAGGAAACTCAATGGATGGCTCCGCCCCTCACAGCGCGGCTCAGACCACTAGAGCCTCCCCCGCCACGGTGAGCTCCAATCACAGACGCACACGACAGTGTTCAAAAACATGCTGAACTTACTCTGAACCGTGCAGCACAGAAGCAGTCATCAGTAGCACAGGTATATTTGTAGCAATAGACAACAATACATTGTATGGGTCACAATTATACATTTCTCTTTTATGACAAAAATCATTAGGATATTAAGATCATGTTCCATGAAGATATTTAGTAAATTTCCTACCGTAAATATATCAAAACTTAATGTTTGATTAGTAATATGCATTGCTAAGAACTTCATTTGAACAACTTTAAAGATGATTTTCTCAATATTTAGATTTTTTTGCTCCCTCAGATTCCAGATTTTCAAATAGTTGTATCTCAGACAAATATTGTCCTCCTGACAAACCATACATCAATGAAGAGATCATTTATTCAGCTTTCAGATGATGCATAAATCTCAATTTCAGTAAACTGACCGTTATGACTGGTTTTGTGCTCCAGGGTCACATATATGCTGTTACCTATTGAAGTAAATATTTTGTGATAATGGGTCTGTTCCAAAATGCTGTGGGCTTTCTGCTACTGTGCACTTAAAAATAAATGTTCCATAATTGGGTTTTCACAGTGATGCCACAGAAAGACCATTTCTAGTTCCCAAAGAACCTTTCAGTGGTTTTATTTCCTTGATGTGAAAAACATTTTAATGATCTAAAGAATCTTAAATAAATTAATCCTAAAGAATAAATAAAGGGTAGTTTAATTGTTGAGCATTATTTAAAAAAAGGGTATTTTTGTCAATTTTCAGCCAGCTTTGTGTTGTTGCACTATATGTTAATGAACAAAGACATTTTGTAAAAACTACAGATACTTCTGCATTTCACAGACAGTCAGATCCAGTCTAGTGCATCATGGGTGTGGAGGTTTTCCTACATTTTTGTTAAAAGAAAGTTAACAAAATCTGGATCATAATGACTATATCCGCGGTGCAGGGCTGTAGTGTGTGTTTTTGGTGGCTGGGATGCTTTAGTCGGGTCTATTTCTGCTGCTCAGCTCTCTGTCGCTACAGCCTTCATTTGATTTACCCCCCCCCCCCTTTTTGTTTTTGTTCTCCTTTATTCTTTTGCTCTTTGGTCTATCAGATTGAAATGGCGATTGAGACGCTCCAAAAGTCTGAAGGTTTGTCCAGTCAGAGAAGCTCGCTGCTCAACAGTCATGTAAGTTGTGAACATGCACAGCTTTGCACGATCTGCTTCGCTTTCTCTCTTTCCTTCACTGTGCCATTCAAGAGAGTCACATTATCAATCCGGAACACTTCTAAAGTAAATGTTTATTTCCAGTGTGGACTTTTTAAATGGCATGGATATGCATTGTTTATTTGTGTTGTTCTACCATGTGCATACATTCAGCATTTGTAATATTAACTGTTGTACTGGTGCAGATGTTTTGTCCAGCACCGTTGTCATTCCAAATCTGTGACTTCCTTCCTTCCTTCCATAGAACACAAGATGCATTTTTTTTTTTTTTTTTTTAAAGAAATGTGCACTTTATCTGATGAATGCAGCTGTTCTCCACAGCTGCAATGGCTCCTGGATAATTACGAGACAGCGGAGGGTGTGAGTCTGCCGCGCTCCACGCTTTACAGTCACTACCTGCGCCACTGTCAGGAGCAGAAGCTGGACCCGGTCAATGCTGCGTCTTTCGGGAAGCTCATCCGCTCCATCTTCATGGGGCTGCGCACCCGCCGCTTGGGCACCCGGTATAATCAGCCCCGCACACGCTCAGTTCTAGAGGTGTAACGGTTCACTAAATAGTTCTGTTTTAAAGGTGGATATCACACACAAGCAACATGCAAACTTTGCACAAGGGTTACACCGAGTCGAGGAAAGAAACACTAGCTCTCAAAAGTTTGGGATCAGTAAGACTTTTTTAAAGAAGTCTCTTCTGCTCATCAAGACTGCATTTATTTGATCAAAAATGCAAAAAAAACCCGTAATCTTGCAAAATGTTATTACAATATAAAATAATGGTTTCTATTTTAATATCATATAAAATATAATTTATTTCTGTGATGCAAAGCTGAATTTCCATCAGCATCATGACTCCAGTATAAAGTGTCACATGATCTTCAGAAATCATTCTAATATGCTGATTTATTATTAGAATTATCAATTTTTGCAAAAGTTACTGCGATACTTTATTCAGGATTCTTAGATGACTAAAAAGTTAAAGAACAGCATTTATTCAAAATATGAATCTTTTCTAACAATGTAAATCTTTGCTATCACTTCTTAACAATTTAACACATCCTTGCTGAATAAAAGCTTTAATTTCTTTCAAAAAAAGAAAGAATAAAAAGGTACTGACCCCAAACTTTTGAACTGTAGTGTATATTGTTAGAAAAGATTTCTGTTTTAAATAAATGCTCTTCTTTTTAACTATTTATTCCTCAAATAATCCTGAAAAAAAAGTAGTTTCAACTGATAATAAATCAGCATATTAGAATGATTTCTGAAGATCATGTGACACTGAAGACTGGAGTAATGATGCTGAAAATACATTTATATTAAATACAAAAACTTTTTTACATCATTATATTTCACAATATTATATTTACTCTATTTTTGATCAAATAAATGCAGCTTTGATGAGCATAAGAGACTCATGTAAAAAACATTAAAAATGGGTCTGATCCCAAACTTTTGACCGGTAGTGGACCGCTAACGGTTTTCATTTATTCCCTTAATATTTCTCATGTGGCCCGTACATATAGTGCAAAAAATGAGAAGAAACGTATTTGATATGCGATAATATTGCGGGGCAAATTAATTGTAATTTTAATTTAATAGTAAAAGCAAACCCAGCAAGGGGAGGTTATCTCGGGGCAGACAGCATGTCGTTTTTGAGCACAGTGGCACTGAAAACTTTATATTTCACACACTTTAATCTCTTTTGTTTTCCGAATGTAATAGGATTAGCCCAACAAATCGAATCGTTCGGTTTGTAATGCGTACCGAACAGAAAGCCTCGTACCGAGCGGTTCAATATGAATACGTGTGTCGTTACACCTCTACTCAGTTCTGTTCTGTTCTACACAGCTGCATTTATTCACAGCAGTCTCATTTCTCACCTTGATTTTAGAGGGAACTCTAAATATCACTATTACGGGATTCGCGTGAAGCCGGACTCTCCTCTGAACCGGTTGCAGGAGGACATGCAGTACATGGCACTGAGACAGCAGCCCGTCCAACAGAAGCAGAGGTACAGTAGTCTCTGTCAAACCACAGGAAAGAGATCTGTAGCGCTGTTCTTTTGAAAAAATAAAAAAAAAATTTTTTACCGGCTTTCATAGGGCTCTATAAATGTAAATGTAGCGCCTGTGTAAATGTTGCTATCCATTTCAGTTATAATGTAGCTAATTTTGTTTCTGAACAGGGCTCATCTCTTGTTGTCTCTTCTTTAGATTCAAGCCAGTACCGAAGATTGACGGCGTTTCAGGAGAGAGCTTCTCCAGCGGGGGGCAGCACACACCCAGCGCTGCAGAGCAGACCTTCATCGCTCAAAGCCAGCATCATCAGCAGTTCCTCGGTAAACATAACGCAAAAATCACTGGAGACGGTTAGCACACCTTCGTGTTATAGAAGAGCTTTTCTGAATTTCCCCATATGCCCCAATAGATGGGTCCAGAGCTCTGCCAGAGTTCGCTGAACTTGACCTCGGAGAGCCTGTGGAAGGCGTCGGATCAGAGGACGTCAAAGCCCTTCAGACGCTGTACAGAGAGCACTGCGAGGTCAGTCGTTTAGGACATCGTTTATCACAGTCTGCGTGTCGCCATATCCCGCTCCGATTAGTAGCGTAAAGGCATTTCCACCTGCATTATTACCAAAGTACAGACGCCAGTTTTGTTTGGACTTAGCAATAAAAATCAATATTTGAAACAGTTTATATATACTGATGCCCTACCAAGTAGAGATGTAATGATTAACCCCGAGCTGGTTGAAAATCGATTCAAAAATGTGACGATTCAAATCGGTTGAGATGTTAAACAAACGGCCATTCATTTAGATGCAGGAGTTTATATGAATGTGTGTCTGAGGGAACTTACTATCTTTAGAAAAGTTTAGATGGTGTTTTTTCTTTTCATCTTGTCTCTGTATAATGCATATTAAAGTTCATAAGTGCAGCGCTGCTTTGTTTACAGCAGTAACCAAGGAAACACTTTAAGCTCCACCTGCTGGCAGAGAGTGAATCTGCATCTCGTTCAGCTCGTCTGCTGTTTCTGTTTCATGCTGATTTTTTTTTTATGTATAGTTTCTCAAATCATTCTGTTTTTGCTTCAAATTTTGAATTTAGATTAAAAACTGCTCGTGTTGCACGTATGCAGCATCTTTGTTTGGATCATGATTAATGCAGTGGTTGCCCCTAATTTTAAATGGAAATCACAGACAAAGCCTTATTTTGTTTATATGAAGAGATCTTACTTTTCTTGTTACTTATTTGATTTGGATTTTGTTTTTTCAATTTAGTTTTATTTACACTTTTATCCAAAGCGACTTAAAAATGAGGACAATAGAAGCAATCAAAACCAACAAAAGAGCAATGATATGCAAGTACTATATTGGTATATTGTTATAGTTATATTTCAATTTCACAAAGAAACGGGCAGCATTTTGTCCAAGCAATAATAAAAGGACACATTTAATTCATAATTTCTTAAATCTCATTTTGTAAAAAAAAAAAAAAAGTGAATTGAATCGTAAAATCAAAATTGTGAATCGAATCGTGAGTTGAGTGAATCATTACATCCCTACTATTAATTGAAACGTCTGCTCTACGAACACGCAGAAGTGTGATAAAGGCCTATTCTCAGCTCATTGAGGTCAAGTTTAAAGGTGTTGTTACCATTTTCACACATAGGCCATTTTGGACGTAGTGGTGAACCTTCAGTTCAATCTAATCGAGAACTTGTGGCAGACTTTCTGGCGCTATTCTCCATCCAGCTCCGTAGAGGGCGTCACCATCACTGAAAACAGGTGAGTTACTCTTGTTACCTACCTCTTTGGTGTTTCATCAAGTTTATTAGATTAAACAAGCAATATTGGTTACACTGTATTTTGATAGTCCACTTTTGACATTCTACTAACTGTAAGTAACTTTGCAACTATGTCAACTTATTCTCATTCATCTGCAACTACATGTCAGCTATTTCTCATTCATCTGCAACTACATGTCAGCTATTTCATATTTATTTGCAACTACATGTCAACTTATTCCCATTCATCTGCAACTACATGTCAGCTATTTCTCATTCATCTGCAACTACATGTCAGCTATTTCTCATTCATCTGCAACTACATGTCAGCTATTTCTCATTCATCTGCAACTACATGTCAGCTATTTCTCATTCATCTGCAACTACATGTCAGCTATTTCTCATTCATCTGCAACTACATGTCAGCTATTTCTCATTCATCTGCAACTACATGTCAGCTATTTCTCATTCATCTGCAACTACATGTCAGCTAATTCTCATTCATCTGCAACTACATGTCAGCTAATTCTCATTCATCTGCAACTACATGTCAGCTAATTCTCATTCATCTGCAACTACATGTCAGCTATTTCTCATTCATCTGCAACTACATGTCAGCTATTTCTCATTCATCTGCAACTACATGTCAGCTAATTCTCATTCATCTGCAACTACATGTCAGCTAATTCTCATTCATCTGCAACTACATGTCAGCTAATTCTCATTCATCTGCAACTACATGTCAGCTAATTCTCATTCATCTGCAACTACATGTCAGCTATTTCTCATTCATCTGCAACTACATGTCAGCTATTTCTCATTCATCTGCAACTACATGTCAGCTATTTCTCATTCATCTGCAACTACATGTCAACTTCCTAAGAGTAGACTGTTAGGTTAGGTTTAGGGTTAGTAGAATAAGTTGACAAAGTTTCTCTCAGTCAGTGTGTTGTATGTTGTGGACCCATCAAAATAAAGCAGACAGTCTACTAATACTCTAACGACTGCTAGTTGACATGTAGTTGCAAAGTTACTGTTAGTAGAATGTCTAAAGTGAACTATCAAAACAAAAATGTGACCGTAATTTTAAAATATAATTATTTTTGATTAAGTGGTCTGAGCGAGATCGAGGGCCGCCTGCCGCGGACCGGACTGGTTCTGCTCTGTGGAAACGAGGCAGTGCTAAAGTGGATGAACACCTGTGATCACCTGATGTATCAGGCCCTCGTGGAGATCCTCATCCCTGATGTACTGAGACCCATTCCTAGTGAGTCTTTCTTCACAGTCATAGCCTCAAAAGGCACAGATCATTGTGAATTAGCATGAAACTCTTTTCTTCCAGTGTTCTGTACAGTTGAGATACTTTAAACTAGGATGTAAATCGGAGCATTCGTCTCGATACGATATCGATTCTCATACCCAGCGATACGATATTTGCAGATACCTCAAGAAATTCTACGATACGATTCAGGAGTATATCGATCGATTTATAGATATTATGATATTATATACCTATTTTAAATAACCATCTACATTTTTATTAACACACAAATGCAACCAAAATATATAACATACATGAACATGAGCTCTAGAACTGCTTTCAGGTACAGAAATGTAATCGAATATAAAATAACTGCATAGTCTTCACTGTATAAATTAAATATAGATGAATACTTTTTGATGTTACGAAGGATATTTAGTCAGGAGCAGTGAGCACTACTTTTATTTTTCTTTGACAGCATTAGGTTTATTAGTTTTCTTTCACAGAATACAACTTCTCACACAGCACTCAACAGCTCCGTCAACAATCCCGAGCCCCTTTTACGCTCGCCTTTGCCTTCAGGCCGTCCTTATATTGAGTCCTGATACGTGAGTTTGAACGAGAAAAATAAGTCTTTTCTGCTCAACAAGCCTGCATTTATTTGATCCAAAATGCAGCAATATTGTGAAATATTTTTACTATTTAAAATAACTGTTTTCTATGTGAATCTCTTATAAACTGTAATGTATTTCTGTGATGTGCAGCTGTATTTTCAGCATCATTACTCCAGTCTTCAGTGTCACATGATCTTCAGAAATCATTCTAATATGATGATTTAGTGCTCAAGAAACATTTCTGATTATTATCAATGTTGAACACAGTTGAGTACATTTTTTTTTTCAGGATTCTTTGATGAATAGAAAGATCCAAAGATCAGCATTTATCTGAAATAAAAAGCTTTTGTAACATTATAAACTATACCAGTAACATTTTACACATTCTATAATAAAATTATAGAAATTAATACTTATTTAGCAAAGATGCTTTAAATTGATGAAAAGTGATGATAAAGACATTTATAATGTTCTAAAAAAATCAGATAAATGTTGTTCTGCTGAACTCTTTATTTATAAAAAGAAACCTGTAAAAATTCTACTTAGCTGTTTTCAACTCAATAATAATAATCAGAAATGTTTCTTGAGCAGCAAATCATCATATTAGAATGGTTTCTGAAGATCATGTGACACTGAAGACTGGAGTAATGATGCTGAAAATACAGCTGCACATCACAGAAATAAATTACATTTTAACAGAGATTCACATAGACAACAGTTATTTTAAATAGTACAAATATTTCAAAATTTTACTGTTTGCGCTGTATTTTGGATCAAATTAAAGTAAGCTTGTTGAGCAGAAGAGACTTCTTTAAAAAAAAAAAAAAAAAACAATCTTACTGTTCTTGCCTGTCCTCTATTCAGTGTAAATCTAAACCTCCGTCTGTGTTCCACAGGTGCCTTGACTCAAGCCATCCGCAATTTTGCCAAAAGCCTTGAGGGCTGGCTCACCAACGCCATGAGCAGCATCCCCCAGAGGATGATCCAGACCAAGGTTAGAGTGTGGATGGTTACCAGCTGATAATAGAAGCCGTAGAACTCCCAATTTGAAGAAGTTCTTCCTCTTTTGCGCAGGTTTCCGCTGTTAGTGCCTTCGCTCAGACGCTCCGCAGATACACGTCTCTGAATCATCTGGCGCAGGCGGCCCGTGCAGTGCTGCAGAACACCTCCCAGATCAACCAGATGCTCAGCGATCTCAACCGGGTTGACTTTGCCAATGTGCAGGTGTGTTTTACACGTCGTGGCATCCTGACAGAGAAAGCCGGCCTTTTGTTCCATAGTTTTGAACATGCACTCTTTTGTAAAGGCTGGAATACACGACACAACTTCTGAATAGACTGCAAAACACTAGGCACCTTGCTGTGACTGGTACTAAGTATGGATTACTTAGTAAAAAATAAATTTATTTCATACTATAGTTCAAATCTATTAACATATGTGACCTTAAACCACAAAACCAGTCATAAGGGTCAATTTTTTGAAATCATCTGAAAGCTGAATAAATAATCTCTTCATTGATGTGTGGTTTGTTTGGAGGACAATATTTGTCTGAGATACAACTATTTGAAAATCTGGAATCTGAGGGAGCAAAAAAATCTAAATATTGAGAAAATCATCTTTAAAGTTGTTCAAATGAAGTTCTTATCAATGCATATTACTAATCAAAAATTAAGTTTTGATATATTTATAATATGAAATGTACAAAATATCTTCATGGAACATGATCTTTACTTAATATCCTAATGATTTTTGTCATAAAAGAGAAATGTATAATTGTGACTCATACAATGTATTGTTGTCTATTGCTACAAATATACCTGTGCTACTGATGACTGCTTCTGTGCTCAAGACTGACTTATACAAAAAAAAAGAAAGAAATTTTATTTTGAGTTCTACTAAAAAGCCTAAAATGTGTTTTAATAATCACAAATAAATGAGGATTGTATGATCTTTGATCTGAAATGCAAGATATAAAAAATTTACTTGCAATAGTTTCACTTTAGCTCAACTCTTTAGTTGCACTACTTCCACACAATGAAAGTGCATTAAAAAATTAGTTGTTCCAATTTAGCAGACTTCCGGTTTATTATTATACTAAAAGTACAATTTCAGGGTATTTTTATTAAGTGCATAAATATGCATTTGAAGTATGCTTAGCACAAACTGCATTATATTTATTTTTCACTAGGGTTCCTATACTTGGCCTTCACGTCATTATCAACTGAGAAACTCAAGATCAGAAACGTCCTCCTCGTTTCTAAGAGATGCAATGTGTTCTAAAATCAGCAGGTTTGAGTCTTTGCCCGTCGTGCACTACGCAGTTTTCAGTGAAATCTGCAGACTGGCTCCGACTTTTGGCAACTATCTGACTTTTGAATCCGTGCAAAATTCATGTAGCGTATTCCAGCCTCACAATGTCCATTATAAGATCCAGCGCAGTGATGTTCTGACCGGTTGTTGATGACGTACAGGAGCAGGCCTCGTGGGTGTGCCAGTGTGAAGAGGGCGTAGTTCAACGCCTCGAGCAGGACTTCAAGGCCACCCTGCAGCAGCAGAGCTCCTTGGAACAGTGGGCAGCTTGGCTGGACAACGTGGTCACTCAAATGCTCAAGCCGTACGAGGATAAACCCAGCCTCCCCAAAGCTGCACGCCAGTTCCTGCTCAAGTGGTCCTTCTACAGGCAAGACTTTTAGGCTATGTTAAGCTAACAGACTTGTTATAGCACTTGTATATCATTGCTCTTTTCTTGATTTTGATTGCTTCCATTGTCCTCATTTGTAAGTCGCTTTGAATAAAAGCATCTGCTAAATGACTAACTCTACTTTTTACTTGCATGCTTTGCTGGACTCTCACAGCTCTATGGTCATCAGAGACTTGACCCTGCGCAGCGCGGCGAGTTTCGGCTCTTTCCACCTGATCCGGCTGCTGTACGACGAGTACATGTTCTATCTGGTGGAGCACCGCGTCGCACAGGCCACGGGAGAGACGCCCATCAGAGTCATGGGAGAGGTACAGACTGTCTGTGTAGCTCAGCTGTAAAGAGCCATGAAGCCAGTCTTTCTCTCTAATCTCCATTTCTTTGTGCAGTTTCAGGACCTGAATACCATGTCACCTGCCAACATCGACAAAGGTAAGCTCAGACTGCAAGCTGAGACCTCATTACACACCGAGTATTACAGTCCAGACTAACGAGCCCAGTAGGGGACTCTCAGATTTAGTTGCTTTGCTTTGAGAGACTGGATTGCTCTACTGTACAAACACTCTACTGTTTGTGTTCCTTCATCATAAGGCAAGGTTTGGTACACTCATCATTACACATTAAGGTTTCCTTTTTGGCTGACATCACCACTAATCCCTCTTGATTTGATAAACTCATGTCATTCTGACTAATAGAGAGACTAATAGGTGGTCCATTGTAGAATAAGTTGTCCTTTTTTATCTTTATAAATAAAATCAAGCTACATTGCCCTATATTTTCATTTTGTTTAAAGGGATAGTTCACCCAAAAATGAAGATTAAGTCAGTTTACCTTAATATCACCCTTTTGCTGTTTAATGCCTTTCTTTCATTTCAGGCAACAAAAGAGATTAAAAAAAAAAAAAGTCCTGTGCAAGCTATTTAAGGGTGTATTCACGCCAGGAAAGTCTGCTAGTTCTCTTGCTTTGGTTCAGACCAAATACAATGCCGATTATTATTATTTTCAGAAATTGTGACCAAAACCACACTTATGCTAAGGTCATCCATTCATTCACACGTGCCATATATTCAGAGTATTCTGCGGGTATACGATGAAAAAAAACACTTAAATTGAATGTTATTTAATGAACTGTTGGCTGAAGGAGTTTCGAAGGATTCTGTGGCCATCTACTGGTCATAAAATGAATAACACCTTCCAAACCTGCATTACAGCTGCTAGTTTGGTCCTAAAAATGATTTTTTTGTTTTATTTGATATAAATAATGGTCATTATCAAAGTCATTTATTTGTGTCGGTGTACTACCACTAAAATAAGTAAAAAAATCAAACATAAATCCGTGATCTGTCTATTTTAACTCTGCAGTCCTTATTTAATGGGTAAATTTTCGGACGTCACAGAATCACGTTCTTTTGGCGAAACGAATCCAGCTCGAATACAGCGCTTCAATGTGAAATGTGTTTGATACCAGCTTCGGTGTTGAACGTAACATCACTAGTGTTTACATCGGTGACAACGAGCGCAACGATTTTCAAAAGATGTGAAATATATAAAGTTTTATAAGCCGGTCTGTTATTGTGGGGACATTTCTGCGCCTAAACTGAATTTTGGTTTGTTTTTTATCAAACCATACACTCCCTCTGCTCTTTTAAGGTCGCATGGGACCAATCTGTGATACTTTTGCATCTTTTTGAAAGGGATAGTTTACACAAAAATGAAAACTCTGTTATTAATTACACAGAAACATAGCAAGAACATCGGTAAAACAGTCCATTTAATCAAGCTACGAGAATACTTTTTGTGTGCAAAGAAAACAACATCATTCGACAATTCTTCTGAACCCCTGATAACTATTTTAACGATGTTCTTACAATGTTTCTGGGACTTAAACGTGAGTTGTGTTGCTTTCTATGAAGGGTCAGAAAGCTCTCGGATTTCATCAAAAATATCTTAATTTGTGTTCCGAAGATGAACGAAGGTCTTGCGGGTTTGAAACAACATGAGGGTGAGTGAATAATGACAGAATGGTAATTTTTGGATGAACTAACCCTTTAAAAGCTTGATGATGATCACCACACGCTCCCATTATATCACTAGTGCACAGGACATTATTTAAACATTTCCTTTTGTGGAATACTGCATTAAAACAACAAAAGAGTGAGTAAACGACGACTTGAGCTTCATGTTTGGGTGAACTCTTTAAAGTTACACTTTTGCTGCAAAAAATGATTCTCTTACGTAAATATTTTTATAAATATCTAAACATTCTTGAATCAAGATGCATTTAAGATATTAAGTCTTGTTTTCTATCAATATATATATATATATATATATATATATATATATATATATATATATATATATATATATATATATATATATATAGATATATATATATATATATATATATACACACACACACACACACACACACACACACACACACACACACACACACACACACACACAATGGGGCAAGAAAAATAATCTTGTTTATCCTTTGAATTAAAATGATTTTTATTACTCCATTGCCGGATATTTTTGCTCGTTTTAAGGAAAAACTAACAAGTTTTATAATCTTTTTTTAGAAAACAAGACTTAATTTGTGACCTTGGACCACAAATCCAGTCTTGTGTTGCATGATTATATTTGTAGCAATAGCCAAAAATACATTGTATGGGTCAAAATTATCGATTTAGGATAATAAGTTAAGATGATGTTCCATGAAGATATTTTGTAAATTTCCTACCGTAAATATATCAAAACTTAATTTTTGATTTGTAATATGCATTGATAAGAACTTCATTTGAACAACTTTAAAGATGATTTTCTCAATATTTAGATTTTTTTGCTCCCTCAGATTCCAGATTTTCAAATAGTTGTATCTCAGACAAATATTGTCCTCCTAACAAACCATACATCAATGGAGAGATTATTTATTCAGCTTCAGATGATGCATACATCTCAATTTAAAAATTTTTACCCTTATGACTGGTTTTGTGCTCCAGGGTCACAAATGTTAAATAATTTTACTTGTACATTAAATGCATTTTGATTCAAGAATGTTTAGACACTAATACAAAGTAAGAGAATCATTGCAGTGTTGAAGTGAAGCGGGTTGTGAATGACATGCAGCTTCTTTCTGGTGTCTGCTAGACGAGGTGAGCGAGATGGACAGTGATCTGGACGAGGACATGGAGGAGTCTGACGAGCCTCTGGCCAAGCGGGAGAAAGCGGAGACGGAGGTCATCCAGGTGCTGCAGGTGGGAGCGCTGGAGGACGGCAGCAGCGCGGTGGTGAGCGTGGTTCAACCCAGCATGCTCAGCGCTCTGCCCTCGACCGAGCACATCCTCAGCTCGAGCGGAACCAGCACCATCCGTCACTGCGGCAGCCTGGGAAACACCTACGCCTCGGTCTGAACCATCTGTCTCTAAAACCTTCGTGAAAACAGATCTCCGTGACACCAGACGCTCGGAGAGATCATCCACAAAGCAAACCAGCTTCAGGATGTGATGAGATGCTGATTGTAAAGTTTAAAGCCCTAATGTTCCCGGGTGAAAAAAAGTGCACTTCCATAATATACTCTATTTCTGCGCTCTTATTTTGGACTTAATATACTAAAAATCATTCTTTAGTACTTCTTAAGATAAATCATCTTAGTGTACTCAACTGTGCTATTTTGGGACACCACGAATATTAACTAAAATGCACTTTTAACACACTGATAAAAATTATTCTCTATTTGTGTCTTGTTTTCTAGTATAAATATCTAAACATTCTTGAATCAAGATGCATTTACTGTACAAGTACAATTATTTAAGATATTAAGTCTAAAAAAAAAAAAAAAATTTAGAATTTTTTTCTAAAAAGTAAAAATTAACATTTGTTTGTTTTTCCTTAAAAGCAAAAATATCTGCCAATGAGGTAAGAAAAATCATCTTAATTCAAAGACTAAACAAGATGATTTTTCTTGCTACACTGGCAGATATTTTTGCTTGTTTAATATATATATCAGTGCTGTCAAATGATTAATCACGATTAATCACATCCAAAATAAAAGTTTTGTTTACATAATATATGTGTGTATACTGTGTATATTTATTATGTATATATAAATACACACACATGCATGTATATATTTAAGAAGAATGTTATGTTTATATATTAAATATATATATATATATATATATATATATATATATATATATATATATATATATATATATATATATATATAAATAAAAAATTATTATTTTTTTTTTACAAAAAACAATCATCTTAAATCATTTTACTTATACAGTAAATTCATCTTGATTCAAGAATGTTTAGATATTTATACTAGAAAACAAGACTTAAATACCAAGAGAGTAATTTTTTTGCAGTGTACTCTCTCTATATTTAAAAAAATGTTTTTAGTTAACACTTGTAGTACACTTTTATACACATTAACTCAAGTGTGCTTACAAACGGTGACTAAATACATTTAAATATATGAATAGTGTGGTAAAAGTGCATTTTAGTTCATATTCATGGTGTCCCAAAATAGCACAGTTGAGTACACTTAGATGATCTTAAGTCCTAAAGAGCCATTTTTAGTATATTAAGAACACAATGAGTGTGTGAAAACCGTGCTCTTTATGGTCATGTGCTTTATTTTCACTTGGGTTAACAGAAAGATTCTGGATGACCCAGAACTCAGACCCACGGGAGACGTACTATTCTCCTCGTGGATATTGATCACTGCTCATGGTTTACAGTTTTGTTTAGAACGTGTAATCGGCCAAACGTTGCTTGCTCTTTGGTTCAGGAGTGGAACGTCTCTGTGCTGCTATAATCGAAGCAGGCTAGACATCTCGAGCTTGCCTTTTCACCTTCTGTACTTGTGTTTCCAATTGCCTTCTGTTTGTGGATTTAGTCGTTCGGTAGCTTGAAAATGAGTTTTTGTGGTCGTTGCACAGATATGCTGCATGTGTGAACTGCGTTGTGGGTCTTTTCTTTTCCTAATTGGACCAAAAACACAAGTGTGAGAGACAACAGGGCCGTTTGGAAGCTTGCAGAACAGAGCGAATGTCAGGGATTTTATGTACCTCGGGTTCATCGTAGTGCCTTAACCCAAACAACAGCTTTCCATTCGGTCTGTACTGAAACCACAGCGCCGGAGCGAGCATCGTCACGGTGGACACTCGTCCGTCGCTCACTGACGCTCCCGGAGCCAGCGGTGTGTGTGAAAGCGTGGATTCGGCCGAGGTGTTTGTCGTCGTGTGTATCTTGTGGCTCTACCTCACTTAAACACAAATCCTGACGGGATCGTGTCTCTGATTTGCTGACCCATATGTTGTCATTTTACTTTCATCAGCTGCCCTCTAAAACACGACTCGTGGACCAAACCTTGATGGATATTAGTGTAGATAAAGAGTTTATAAGTTGGGTCTCGTTCAAAAAACAAGCAGATTTCAGTATCAAAACATTTACGTAAATTGTAGTCCTAAATAATTTGATAAATGAGATGTGTAATGTTTTTTTTTTTTTTTAGCGCTTTCAAATGAAAAATTGCATCCCAAATAAGTTTGTGCACATAATATTATATATATATATAATAATAATAATAATAATAATAATATGTGTGTACGGTGTATATTTGTATGTGTGTATATATATATATATATATATATATATATATATATATATATATATATATATATATATATATATATATATATATATATATATACACACAAATAAAAATACAAGTGTATATTTATGTTCATATAATTTACAATATATTATAAATATATTTATTACATAAACATCACATTTTCCTTAAATATATACATGCATGTGTGTATTTTTATTTATATATATATATATGTGTGTGAAGTTTATTTGGAAAAATTAATTTCCAAAAATTTTTTTTTTTTTTTTTTTTTTGTGCTTTCCAATTAATCTCAATCTAACTGCAGTTGGGTTATTTTGATATAAAGTAAAAACTAAAACAAAAAAATAAAGCTAAATAACACAAAACACAAAAACATAACATACAAAAGATTTCTGAAAATGTAAAAAAAAAAAAAAAAAAAAAAATTTTTTGCAAATAATTTCTCTCATATATATATATATATATATATATATATATATATATATATATATATATATATATATATATATATATATATATATATATATATATACAGTATATATACACACACACAGTACACACACATTTTGTAAACAAAACCTTATTTTTGATGCGATTAATCATTTGATAGCAGTATTTTTTAATCTGCATGATCAGACGATGGCGCTTCATTTAGTAGTAAGTAGGTGATCTAGGTTGATGTTTTGTTTGCGGTGTAAGTGCTGTGAAATGTGAACCTGATGGACAGGAGATCACAGCCTCCGTTAGTAAGGTTCAGGATGAAGTCAGCTGTTTGGTTTCAGGAGGTACAGCTTCCTTACAGATGACTTTAATTCCTGACCTGTCGTAAATCACTGTACTATTGTGGAAAACACTGGAAAATTGTCGTTGGAAACTGGAAACTGCGTTATTTTCTTCACTCTTGACCTTATGTTCAGTGAGCGACTGTGTGCACAGAAGCTGTTTCATGTTGTTTTATGCATTTTTTATTTTTTTATAGCAATGTATTATGTATCTTATTTTTAAACTAGGGCTGATCGAGATTCCGTCGGACGCGTCCAGTTTTCTGATAATCGTGATGTTGATTTATATTTACGCGTGCAATTTGTGAAAGTCACCTTTTTAAGCGACCAGCTACTAAAGGTTTTCTGCAGCTGGAGAATTATTTCAGAGATTACGTGACGTACTCGTTCTGGTTGATTTGCGTCCAGAAGAGCTTTGGTTTGGTTTGTGTTTCTTCTGGACTAGTTGGGTAGATGTTGACCGTGCGTGCATGCCTTTTCTCGTGCTGCTAGAATATGATGAGTTCACTTTCGGACAACGTGCCAGAAAGTATAGAACCGTTCAGTGCGTTGATTTCAAACCACATGCCTGTTTCTACTCAGACTCTGCCAAAACGCGGTTCATATTTTCTTTTGATTTGGAAAAGCCTTCTCTTTGTTGCATTGAGGTTTTTTTTCCTTTTCTGACCAAGACACTAAAATTTAAATGGAAATCCTCAATGGAGGTTTGCAACCTTACTCTGGATCTCAATGCAAAGAAACTTGCCCTTCTTCTGATATCAACATATCAACCCCTGAGGAGCGTGAAGACTAGACACTTCAGTGCCTTTGATTTCACCAAGACCTCCAGTACAAGCCAACGCACGGACGGACGTCTCCCAGAACTCACCTTGGACACACATGCAGTTTAAAGGCACCCAAACTGATTGATATGAACAGAACTATATTGGGACTCCACCGATACGAGCACTGCACTATCAGTGTCATCATGAGGTGTTTCTTTTTCGTTTCGGTTTCTTTCAATCGTGACATGCTTGGTTTCTACGTCGTCTTATTTCGGGGGGTTTTCAGAATATATTTAAGTGCCATCTGACTGTTTACGCAGTGAGTCGTGGCCTGCTGTAGCGCGTTCGAATGCAAGCACAAGCATCGTGGTACTCTGAGAAAACTCAGAACGGAAGTCCTAGATGTAAATATTCAGATGAAATGGAAGGATATTTATTTACAGTCCCTTACTTCGAGCAGTTTAATGACAGATATGCTTTGAAAGTGTAAATTGTGATACCCCCCCCCCCCCCTCTCGCTCTCTCTTTATCGTTTTGGATGATGTACTTTACATATACAGTACATTTTTTCTTTTTTGTGTGTCGTTCCAATTTACCTCTTAGTAAATTAAATCCCTTTGAAAACTCGTCAAAGCTTACTAATACGTGTAGAGTGATTTGTATTGTGTATTTTACATGAAGGATAACAAACCGGGGAACTTTTATATTTATAAAATGATATATTAACATTTAGTGTGTCGATATGAGGGAAATATAGGAATTATCCGAGACACATGTAGTTTATTTTTTCTGAATATTTCAGACTTGAGCTCAGGCTAGCTTATTAGTGTCGTTTTCTTAAATTTGTGGCTTGTCTTTCAATTAATAAACCTTTTCTTGTTGAAACGAGACCTTGTTGTGTTCACTGTCGTAAAAATGACTCACCCTCACGTCCCTCCAAACCTGAACGCTGTTGTTTTAATCTGTGGAACGGAAAAGGAAAAATCTGTGAACTGTGTTGGAAATTCTAAAGAAATTGATAATAGTGACGTCAAAGTTGAAGCTCTTAGAGTGATAGCAGCTGAAATAAACTAATAACCAGCTGCTGTGATGTCTATTAATCAAAGAGGGGAAAAAATAAGAAATCAAGAACTTTTATAGCTTTAAGGATTCATCTGTTTAATTGAGGATTTAGTGTTTGATAACTTTATTCAGTTTCTGTATATTTCTGCTGAAGGGCATGACACTGATTACAATGGGTTTATGTGAAGACTGTTTTAAGGTCACTTATAATAGAAGTTATTTTTTAAAGTCTAATAAATGTTAGAAGTGATATCTCTCAATTATACTGTAATGTTGAATGGCTATAGTCAATGGTTAAATATTAGAGGGAAATACAATTTTATAGAGACATATTGTTCTCAGTGATACTGGACTTCAGTCAAAAAAAAAAAAAAAAAAAGCCATTAAACCGATATTAAAAATACACGGTCTATGTTCTTTGTACATTAATTTGAAGATTGAATGCGATTATAAATGTATATTTAAAAACTTTACTGTTAGGTGGGATTAATCGCAATTAATTTTTTTTTTTAATTAGCTAAAAGATGTCTAAACTGTTTTTATTTACCTGAGAAGATCAGTTTTATGACGAAAATGTTCCCGAGCTGGCTGTATTTCTCTAGTCTTTGTTCTACCTTATCACAGATTCATCAGTGACATTTGTTTTAAGGTTAATTAATGTTTCCTAAAATTAATCAGGAGGAAGCACATTAGTTCCGAACAGCAAACTGTAAGTAATTAAAGGGAAAAAGACTGAACCGATAAGATAAAAACACGAGTGTAACAGCCAATATAATATAACATAGTCTCTTCAGAGCTATTTGAATGTTTTTGTAAAGAGATATATCACTGTTTAATATCAGTTGGTTTTACCTTAATTAAAGAACGAGACCTCGATGTTTGTAGCTCAGCCGAGAAGCGTTTCTTAATGAGCCAAACCCGGTTTAAATTAGCGGGTCACGCCCACCTCATGAATATTAATGAGACACACGTCACGTTCGTACACACTGAATTACTAATGTTAATGCTAATTGAATATATATTAGTTAACATGGAGAAACGAACAGGATCGTATCGTTACAAAACGTCTTTACACAAATATATAATAATATAATATGAAGATTTAGTGATGTTTCATTACTCATACAGTGGAGGATTTTAAAAACATAATCGAAATCTAACATTATCCAAAGAATGTTTAAACCTATGTACCTTATCAAAATCTAGGGAATCTTATTTTTAGTAAATATTTTTTTTAGTTTATGTTGCTGGTCGCATAGTGATTATTATTTTTTTTTTTTTTTGTCATCAGTGCACATTATTACACATAAAAAATAAGTGCTGTTTATAACTTTAAAATCTCAATGTAATGTTCTGCTCTGAAACTACTAACAGGTGGCTGGTTAATGTTAACTAACAGCCTAATAAGTATTTATTTTCCGAATCAAATCAGTTCCTGATGGATCAAATCTAGACCTGGTCTAAACGTATCCTGCTTTACCGCTTTATGATTTTTAATTTAGATTGTGCTCTGATATGAAATGCACAAGTGCAAAAACATTTCTGTGAAGATGAACAAATATGAAATACACAAGACTTCAAAATCAACTTAATATTATACTGTATTTGATAAACTGCTAAATATGAGGAAATGCTCTTCATATTCAGAACTTTCCTATTTGTTTTCAAACAGAATATCAAAAATCAAGCGTAACAGAAGTATTGATCTGTCATCTGAACTCACTCCCAGACATGCAAGGCTGAGTAAAGAAGTCTGCCATCTTACAGAGAAAACACAAGCTCTGGATAATAAGGACATCTTATTTTGCATCATGTTCACTTCATATGGCTTTCAATGTTCACATCGTCCCAGTTCATCTCCTATCAATACATGACCATCACAGGAACATGATGTGTGCTCTAAAAAACAGAGAGAGTAATGGTATAAAAGTATTAATTCATCAGTTTCCTGGAAAAGGATCTTTAGACGCGGATCAAATGGAGCCCTTGTGACCTTTCACCAGTAAACAAGCTCTGAAACCACATTAAAGGAACAGTTCACCTGAAAATGAAAACGTCCTCAGACTATCCAAGATCAGGATGAGTTTGTTTCTTCATCAGGTTTGTAGAAATGTAGCACTGCATCAGTGTCTCATCAAAGTGAATGGGTGCCGTCAGAATGAGAGTCCAAACAGCTGATAAAAACATCACAATAATCCACAAGTAATCCACAGCACTCCAGTCCATCAGTGAACATCTGGAGAAGACAAAAGATGAAACAAATCCACCATTTTTAACTCCGATATGAGTCCATAATCCATAATAACACTTCCTCCAGTGAAAAAGTGTTCTGGTGTGAATCAGGAGAGAAATCTGCACAGATCAAGCAGCGTTTAAACAGCTCTGAACAAATATGTGTCTGGATTTTGATGTGAGAGACAACAGGAGATGCACTTTTTCACTGGAGGAAGTGTTATTATGGATTATAGACTCTATGTATTTGAGTTAAAAACATCTTAATGCTGGATGTGTTTCAGCTTTTGTCTTCTCCAGATGTTCACTGATGGACTGGAGTGCTGTGGATTACTTGTGGATTATTGTGATGTTTTTATCAGCTGTTTGGACTCTCATTCTGACGGCACCCATTCACTGCTGAGCATCCATTGATGAGACACTGATGCAGTGCTACATTTCTACAAACCTGATGAAGAAACAAACTCATGCTAATCTGAGGGTGTGTACATTTTTGGGCAAACCCTTCCGTTAAACCAAACATCCTTTGTTTTTCTGTAAAAGAGCTGCGGAACATTTTTATTCACAGGCTGCAAAGAAGAGAAACCGAAAGATGGAAAGAAAAACATGCATAAAGTGCTAGAACAAGTACATGGCTGAAAGAAAAGAAAAAGCTGGTGGTTATTGCTTGTGCGTGTATGAGTCTAGGCTAACTGTTAATACGTCTTGCTATGATTATGTCAGAAGTGAATACAATGAGAAACTTACAAAAAAAAAATAAAAAAGTCAAGCCAATTAGCTGCTAGTGAGAAGCTTGAAAGCCAACGCATGTCTTCTGTGCATGCAACACTTTTGCGAATCCAAACCACTTTAACCCAAACGTTTGGCCTGAGAGACTCTAGCTTGCTTTAAGAGATGATGATCAAAACAAAGTAAAAAAAAATAATAATAATCAGTCTGACTGAAATGAATGACATCATAATGGGAGACTCTACTGGCTAGAGAAGCAACAGCATGAAGCAAGTGTCTGGGAACATATTCATTTAAACAGCTCTTGAAGACTCGACCGAATCCCAGCATGCACCTCTGCAGAGCTGGCAACCGCGCATCATCTTCACGCAAAACACTTCTGCATATAGATCTATAACACTAGGTCCTGTGCCCTTCAAGGTCTGAATGCTTCCAGAACAAAAGCAACACAGGCAAAAACAACATGATCAAATTTAGTAGATGCAGCGGTGTAGCTGTGAATGGTGCTGGTCTCAGTCCAGCGGCGTGGGGTCAGCGATGGGCATGGTGTGCAGAACCTCGTCCAGCAGCTGCAGCGCGCGGTGCAGGTGGATCTCGATCCAGCAGGGCGTCTCCTTGATGCTCTGTCGGGGGTAATCAGGACCCCAGCCCTTCACGAAGCTCATGCGCAGGATGCAGAGCCGGCGGAGGTCATCCACACCGATCCCAGCCGCCGCAGACAAACCTACACGAGAGATTAATGATTTGAATGATTCTGATAGCTTATCCAGCTGAAGACACTAGATGCAGCGCTGCTACAGTTCATTCAAAATATTGTGGAGAAAGCCAGCATCAATACAGAGAAGATGTTGTTTACAGTGAAACTGAGACCGAGCCGTTCACACAGAATGAATATTTATTGCATTTTCTATCTATCTATCAGCGCTGCACTCGCGTCACACACACGAGAGACACATGTTTAGAAAGCCATGGAAAATTAACAAGTTCAACTTTTAAAAAAACACATCTTGAGACTTTATGACAGTTTCTCCCATCCCACTGCATCTCATGTTTTTACATGAAGAAAGGAGTCTCTGTGATTGTTTTTCGGTCCTTTACATTAAACTATACATACATGCATGATGCTGTTATGCTTTAATTGTTTAAGCACCTTTATTAATTATATATGGCTTATAAACATTAACTCAAACATTATGTACTTTTTTTCCACATATAGTCTTGTAATTTTATTGCTTTGAAGAAATGTGCATTAGAAATATTAGCTTGATGCGCCCTCTTGTGGCCTCAGGAGAGAAGACAAAAGCTTTTTTTTTTTCCCTAACTGAAATTAATAATAATAATAATATATATTATAACTGATAATATTTAAGTACAAAATTCAAATTTGTTTTTTCAACAGCCCTAGTGACCACATGATGCACTTTACACCAAAACAGATTCAGAACTATGCAAGCTTGTTTCCTCCATGCAATAAAATGATTAACAAGTAATTGCAGCTTTTAAACCGCAGAATTCTTCATTTATTTTCCTTGCAATTCTGAGTTTGTCTCACAATTCTGACTTTTTTCTACAATCCTGAGAGAAAGAGTCAGAATTGTAAGATGTAAACTCAGAATTCTAAAACTGCAGGATGTAAAGTTCTATAAAACAATTCTCAAGAAAAAAAGTCATAATTGAGAGATAAATTCACAGTTAAACAAACGAGACCTGTGAGAGAAAAAGCTGCAAGAAACTGTTTTATATTCTGTGTCAGAAAAAAACAACAACTGCAAGATGTAAAATCAGAATTAAAAAAAAAAAATACATTTTTAAATTCCAAGATAAAAACTCATTATTCAGAAAAAGAATATTTGCAAGATGTAAACTAAGAATTCTGGGAAAAACTAACTTTGAAACAAAAATTGCGGGATTAACTCAGAATTATGAAAAAAAAAATATACACTTTTTTTTTTTTTTTTTTTTTTTTAGATAAAATAAGAATTCCCATGAAAAAAAGTTAAAATTGCAAGATATAAACTAGGAATTCTGGCGGGAAAAGTAAAAAAAAAAAAAAAATTGCAGGATTAACTCAGAATTCTGAAAAAAAAATAAAAAATGAAAAAATATAAAAATCTGATTTCCCAGGAAAAAAAGAAAAAAACTGCAAGCTGTAAGCTCAGAACTCAGAGGGGAAAAAATAAAAAATTGGAAGAGAAAAAGAGAAAATTCTGAAACTCAATTCTGAAAAACAGCAAAAATTGCAAGATGAAAACTCATTTTCAAATGCATAATTTGCAATTGCTAGATATAAACTTGGAATTCTGAGGAAAACATTGTGAGAAAAAAATAATTGAATTCAAAGTCACTTTTATCTTATGTTGTTATTCCGTGGTAGAAACAAGCTTCCAAACACAACACTACTGCAGCAGAAATCATGCTGGAAAATTCTGATTATTACAATAGAACTACACTCATTTAGATAGCAACTTTGTTTTGAAACAACACTAATGTGTGTGCTATTAAAATCTGTGAACTGTAGTTTTTGCACAGTTCATATGAACGGTCTATTTCAATGTCAAAAGGCGACAGGTTTGCAGTTCTGGAGTGTAAGCACTTACTGATAGCAGGAGCGATTCCTCCCACGGATCCGGGGCCCGGGATGTTCCCGGCCACCGCTGCTGCTTGAGCGGCCGCCGCTGCTTGTGCCGTCGCCGCCTGCTGCTGCATCTGTCTGTGACACTGACGCAGATCAAACACCTGCAGGACACGACACCAGCTCACGCTTCAGACGCAATGTCAAGCTCCTCTGTGACCGTCAACTAACAGCTGCATGTGTACTACTCAGAATTACGAGGTGTTTCAGCCTTGTGTAGTGTTCTGATTATATTGTTTTTTTTATCATCAAGTTATTTTACAAGAGACCATTACAGCGATTAGTTTCTTCCAATTCAGTTAGTATAAGGGTCAAAGACGAAAAAGGGTTTAAGCATAAAAACAATTAGTGTAATACTGCTTTAAATTGTTGTCCCCCCCTCCAAAAAAAAAAAAAGAAAAAAAATTAAATTTTAATTTAATTGCAATTTTGTTTTTGTTTTTCTGATCAAAAAATAAATATCATACATTTTCCCCTGATTTACAGAAGACACACTAAAATCTCATTCAGTGTCACAATCTCGTCAGGCATATTTACAACAAAAATCTATTTCTGACATATTAAAACACCAATTACTTTCACCCCAAATACTAATTAGCTGTAATTTCACATTTTTAACATTTGCCACTATCCTAGGTTTTGACCCATTTGTCAGTAAGAATTTTTTACTCATTTAAAACACAATAAAATTAATATGCTCCCTTATTCTTTTATATATTTTAATATGTATAATGATGAATAAGCATGTTGTTTGAATTTTACCATAAATATTGTGTTACACTGAATGACGATGTAAGACAAATTGACATTTTATTCTCCAAAAACGTATTTGAAACCTTAAAAGTAGACAATTTACTTACATTTAATGTGCTTTCTATAAAATTTCTTTTGATGCAGACATCATAACGTCTTTGACCCATATACACATATATAACAAATACAAAACACTTTCTGAGTTTACAGAACTTGTTAAGACTGAGGAAGTCACAGACTGTTTATAACAGATAATCTGACACCAGGGTTAGTACAAAAAACATTTAAAATGAGAATAAAATAAACATTAACTGAAATGATATTTTAAAAACTCGGCTGGTCGTTTGTCAATTTCATTTTGTTCAACTTGATGCACTAAAGACGCTAAAATTAACATTATTAAAAACTACAGACATATATTTACAAATATAAAGAATAAATGTGATAAAAAAACATTAAAATTACAAAAAACATACAAAATTACTAGAACTTTAACAAACTAAACACACACAGGCAACCTGTTTTAGGAGCTGAGCTCTGAGAATGCTTAATTTATGTGAAGACATCGGACGTCCCTCTCGTTCTGACCTTGATGTATGCGCTGGGGTAGATCTTGTGCACAGCGTCTCCAGGAGCTCGTCCGGCTTCACGGTCCAAGTAGTAGCTCTGGACGAAGACGGCGTGATCGCTCAGACAGCGAACCCAAACATCACCTTCACCTTTACACTCCAGCTGGACGCCCTTCCCGATGTGCAGTCTGAAAACACCAGATCAAGCACAATAATCAGTAGACGTGCACCGGTCCCATATTCAGTGTTTGCTGCATTAGTTTGCACTTCTATTTGATCAGCACGTCATTGTTCGATACAATTTATTGGTTACGACAGTCAAGAGGATAAAACTCTCTCCAGGGTGCTGCAGTCTATTAAAGCTGCTGCGCTCTGTGATCTCGTCAGTAATAATCACGCAGCAATAATGCGGAGGAAAAAAGACAAACCCTGAAAACTATGATTGTGTAAACTTTCAGATACAGAAAGAACACATTTTAAATAAGTAATTGTTTTTAAAAAAAATAGCCTGCTTATATAATAAAAAAAAAAAAAAATGTACTTTTTGAACAAAATAAATTTGATATAAAATTGATATTAAAATGTATCCATGTGCAGTAATATTGAAAACTTAGAATGTGAGTTGATAACGATAATCATAACTGAATATGAAACCAGTGGAAATTCTATTTTTAAGACGCCAGTACTGACAACATGTGTCCCTGCAGCACAGAAGCAGTCTTAAGTCTCTGGGGTATATTTGTAGCAATAGACAACAATACATTGTGTGTGTCAAAATTATACATTTTTCTTTTATGCCAAAAATCATTAGGATATTAAGTAAAGATCATGTTCCATGAAGATATTTAGTAAATGTCCTACTGTAAATATATCAAAACTTAATTTTTGATTAGTAATATGCATTGCTAAGAACTTCATTTGAACAACTTTAAAGATGATTTTCTCAATATTTAGATTTTTTTGCTCCCTCAGATTCCAGATTTTCAAATAGTTGTATCTCAGACAAATATTGTCCTCCTAACAAACCATACATCAATGGAGAGATTATTAATTCAGCTTTCAGATTGGATACCCTTATGACTGGTTTTGTGCTCCAGGGTCACATACAGAGATTCCAACTATAAACAGAATTCATGAGGAAAAAATGTAGCTCGAGAATCGTGTAGGAATGAGATGGTGAGGTGCCTGAGGATTTCCACCCCTGATAATAACCATCAGTATCATCAGGACCTCGGTGTCAGCTGTACCTCGCTCTCTCGATGGCCTCCGTTCTGTGGACGTTGCTGAGCTGGCCGAGGCAGAAGCGATCTCCTCCGGAGGGGTCCACATACCCGTCCACGGTCACGATGGGACAGGACGAGGGAACTTTGAAGGTCTCGCCCACTTGAACGTCCATCTCGAAGTAAGCGATGGAGCACCAGTACTCTGGAGCTGCCCGAGAGCAGGAGACCATAAGACATCCGCACACGAGCGAGACGAGATCGTAACAGAATCAAACTCTTACCAGGGTGGTTGGATATCGGAGGCTGGAACGCGATTTCGTTGTGAACGGGCCCTGGAGAGAAAATAACACAGACTGAGTCATAGATAGTTCATAAATTATAAATCAAAGACTTTAAAGAGATGGCTGACTGTTTTTTTTCTAGGCTTGACTGTGTTTATGAGGTTTTATGAAGCCCTTCCTCAGAAATACGCAATTCTGTCCCAGTGTGTAGTGACACAAGTGAGGCACAAAGCTTTGTTTAGAAGAGAAATAACAGATTTAACAGGCAAATGTTACATTGTGACCATGCTTTTGCATTCATGCTTCTCCATACATTTAAAGCCATACGCAGCTTTGTGTTGTTTTAGTGAGTTATCTCATTGTATGTTATTTTTAAGAGGAAAAAACTCCAGACTAGGGATGTCATGAGAACCGATACCACGGTACCAAGTCAAAATCCTGTACACACAAATATATTATTTGGTGCCTCTTGCACCTTCTTCATTATAATATCCAGAAGGCGGGTTGTAGAGCTCTAGCCTGGAGCTCAGAGTAGTTCTGTTTGAGGTGAGACTCACAGAAGTGTGCTGGGTGGGCCATGGGCGGATGATGCTGCAGATGGCCGTTCTCACGGTGAGGCACAGTGGGGGGGAAGTTACTGTTCCTCGTCCAGCTGGAGCTGGCGTCTGTGGACAGAAGAGCAGAGAGCGCACGTCTGACTCCGCACATCAGATTAACTCATGCTCTGAATACTGAATGCAGGAGATGCTGAAAAGCTTTCGGACACTAGGAGGAGCTGCTGGGTGGAGGTTCACTGAGGGCTTACTGTGATGGTACGTGGAGGGCTGGCCGGGGGGGAAGCCATTCTGCTGTGAGCCCTGCCCCGTCCCAGAGGCAATCTGCAGCAGACCATCGCTGCTGTGGCTTCCTGAGAGAATGCTATTGGGCTGAGCTGGGGAGAGAGAGGGCGGCATGCACACATCAACACACACACAAACCATGAAACACCAGGACTGAGCGGCGTGACCGCAAGCGTGCATCACTGTACCAGCCATTCCTTATCATGGCATCAATGCAAATCATAATTTCTATTATGCCAAAAATCACTAGGATATTAAGATAAGATAATATTATAAGATATTTAATAAATTTCCTACCGTAAATGTATCAAAACTTAATTTTTGATTAGTAATATGCATTGCTAAGAACTTCATTTGAACAACTTTAAAGATGATTTTCTCAATATTTAGATTTTTTTGCTCCCTCAGATTCCAGATTTTCAAGTAGTTGTATCTCAGACAAATATTGTCCTCCTAACAAACCATACATCAATGGAGAGATTATTTATTCAGCTTTCAGATTTTCATATTTCAAAACATTGACCCTTATGACTGGTTTAGTGGTCCAGGGTCACATATATGGTTTATCGGTGTTCTTCAAGCAATCTTGGGTACTTTTATATGGATAAAGTTTATTTATAATGCAATGCTAATCAACATTATCACTGTATATAATAATAATAATAATAATAAAGTAGTATGATTTCTGCCTCATTCTGTGATATGAAACCATGTCTGATTAAAATTATTTCAAACACTCGACTGATGTTATGAAGTTAATTTGGAAAAAAAGCATGTCTATAAACTATATCTTTGTTGGACAACAGGTGTGTAAACATGTTCATACACATGCAAAACCGTGCCATGGAAGTACATTTATTCATGGCTCAAACATTGTACAGCCCTGACCAAACCAGTTCCAGCAACAACGTAACAGTATAAACGCTACAGCAGAATGTCTACGGTCACAGCACCGAGCCCTGTTGCACACCAATGACGAATGAGACGCCTCCACAAACGAGAAAGCTTTTCAGCATGGCCTATGCGTTTAAGGATATGAGCGAGCGACTGTGATGCGTGTCGTACTTGTGGATCCCACTGCGATGCTGGAGAAGGCGGAGGTGGAGGCCGAGCTGCTGCCCTCTGCTGGCGGGAGCATGGTGGGCGTGTTGAAGGGCTCCGGGGCCACCGCTCGAGAGGGAGGGTGTTGAATCGTCTGCATGTGTCCCTCAGTGCTGGACAGAGCCTGTTGCCCTTCATAATCATACTCATCCTTCACCATCAGACCCGACGGACCTGAAAACAATTATACAGAGACACACATAACATCACGTCAGCATCTGAAAAACAGTTTACGTCCATAATGTTTCATGTTTGACTGGATGCTAAAAAAAAAGATTGCTGATTATTACACTTTTATGACTCTAGGAGAATTCACAACAGTATTAATTTCATAGTTTTCATGTATATTTAAAAATCATTTCAAATACATAATAGATATGTATTATATATACAACATGTTTTATAACATAACACTTTATAATATTGTGTCTTAAAGTGACAGCAGACTAAAACATTTACTACAGCCTGTGTCCTTAAAGAGACAGTTCACCCAAAAGTAAAAATATCTGTCATCATTTTCTCTCCCTCATGCTGTTCCAAAGCTGTATAAATGACTTTATGGATATTCATAGATACAGTTGTTTGTCCCCATTGAAAAAACTACTATGGAAGTCAATAGTGACCATCACCGGTTTAGTTACCAATATTCTTCAAAATACCTTCTTTTATGTTTCAAACAAGAGAGAAACTCATACAGGTTTGGAACAACATGACAGATAGTACATTTTTGGGTGAATTATCCCTTTTAATTTGGATTAATCTCTTCAAAAAGGACAAAGACACTCAGAAACCAAGTCTTTTTTTCATCGAGCATCACTCACCAGAGCCTGACAGTGTGAGTCCAGATAAATCTAGAAGAAAACACAGGATAGTTGAATTAAATAGAGGCCATAATGAATGAGCTTTACGCTTTTTAAACAAACATGAAACGAACCTATTCCTGGAGACACGACTCTCTCGTAATGGTAAGGGTTCACACACACGCTGTCACACTTCAGGTCAAAGGCAAACTGGCAGTACTTGACGTGTTTCAACTCGTTCTTATGAAGGTCCGGCCATCGCCATAACCGTGCGTAGATGACATGAGGGAATCCTTTACGACCAGCCACCTAAAGGCAGAAGAGCGTTACAGAAACAGCCATTTACACTGACATACCAGTAGGGCTGTGCATGATATTCTTCATATTCTGTGTGATGGTCAGTGCATAGAAAGGAATCTTTTCCTATAAGTTTAAATTGATTTTGAGCTTTTATGTGCATTTTTACCTTTATACATTATATATATAAGTTAGCATCATCTTTTGAGTCAAGTTCTTACATTTAATCAGTGAATTAGAATAATAAGACATTTGGGCTGTTACTGAGCAAATTAAATCAGTATTAACAAAATTCATCTTTGCAATGCAGAGGAAACACAGAAGCTGCATCTGAAAAGGCTTTTAGATGTGTTTACACACTGTTTAATGCAGGACATGAATGCATTTTACCTGCAGCTACAAATGCAGAAATAATGTTTTGATATATTAAACATAAAACGTTGAGTGAAAAGTGAGTCATTGAGATTGAACCGAATCATTTAAACAGTTGATTCATTCTGTGTTTGTGTTTCATGGCTGTGTTTGGAATTATTTTTGTTGTCAAAATAGCACAAAAACAGGAACTATGATGTCTAAAATGTAAGTCTTTTTGTTTGTTGAACTGTTGCATAAAATCAGTATCACATTTGTAATCGTGCTGATGTTTGGATGTGTGTGTATTTACGTTCTAAATGCATTTTAATAGATCATGCAGTGAAAGAACGCAGTCTAAATTCACACGTGCACTAGTCTAATCTACTTGACTTCATCATGTAATGTATGCATGCACTCTGTGTTTTGTTCGGTTATGGTTAGGTTTTTGTGATATACACCTGCAGACGGCCGTCTAGTGTTCTCTGTATGGTCACACATTTGCTGGGATGAGCGCCGTTGGTGGTGATGGCGGTGATGAGCGAATCCAGCTCGTCTTTCTTCTCCTTCAGTTTCTTCACCAGACTCTCGATGGCCCGCTTGGCGAACGTCTCGCTCTCGCCGCCCTGTCTGTGACACATCAGACTGTGCACGATGCTCAGACAGGCATCGTTACTGGTGGGGGTGTTCGTGATGGACATCCTGCACTGGTTATGGGCCTCAGAAAGGCTCCCGTGTGCCGTCTCAAACTCGTTTCAGCAATACACTGACGCCGGTGAAGGGTCCATCCAAACAGTACCTGCGGAAGAATTGAGATTGATAATGTTAACGAGCGATTGAAGGTTTTCCCTCAAATATATTGCATGCTTTTATAGAAAAAAAAAATTATCTGAATTGAGTTGATATTATGGAAAACAGTTTCCACCACCACGGGATAAAAATAAAAAAGGTAATTGCAACTTTATATTTCACACTCCAGCTTTTTTTCCTTGCAACTGTGAGTTTGCATCCCGGAGTTCTGACTACTTTTTTTTATTTTTAATTCAGCATCAAGCTTCCATTATGTATGTATATGGAATTTTTTTTACATATAATATAGACACTACTACATATGTAAAATATCCAATTATAATACATTAAAAATGTACACATTATTTATATAAAAAGCATTATATAATATAAAAATGCGGTTTATATTACACCAGTACATCAACTTCATATTCAGATATTGGTTTTAGTAAATTTTAAAGCTAAACACCTGTGTTTAAAGCAAATATAAGCACCTAAATAAACCTCTAGAGCTGCTCAATACTCTGACAGCACAAACATGAGTTTAAAACGCGTCTCACACCACAATAATCCTTCACACACTTGATTTCAGACCAGCTGCGAATACTTATAAAGGTGCAGAAGTGTCGTGAACTCGTGAATGTGATGAAGTGATTTATAAATGAGCTGAAGAGGATGTAAACAACGCGAGATCTGCGTGTTAGCATAACATGCTAATGCTAGCACACAAGCGGCGGTTGATTCAAATTTTATGATATAGACAAATAAAGCACATTTAAATGTGAACATTAGTATTGAAATGACATACCTGTTGTGTCTCCGGTAAATGAATATGTTTATCTGTTCAGTTTTGGTGTGAATCTTGTTAGCGGCTAACCGCGCGTAACACACACTAACGCGTTCCGCTGATATCTACAACGATTTAGACGTCAAGAGCTCTTCGTTTGAGCGAGGACTCTGTTAGACTTGATTTAGCACAATATATTATTAAGAGGGGGGGGAAGCAGTCACTGCGATCAACAAAAATAAACAGTGTAGCCGCAACGATCTCGACGCACCACCTCACGCCCTGCCGCGCAATATGGCGAACTGCGCATGCGCACTGCGCTGAGTCCGGCTGCGCCTCTGTGGATATAGTACTTACAGACATATATACACACTTGTTTGGGCATCAGAGACACATTCCAAATCAGCGAGATTTTTGTCAACATCTGGCACATATACTGTCATGTATAAAGACCCAAATAATACTTATATACACATATCTCCTGTGACCTTTCTTCAGTTTTAAATATGTTTTTTTTTTAGATTGTTCGACTGCTCAAAATAGAATATAGGATAATATAAATTAATTACAAAAATGAATATACAAAAATGTACTGACTCTAAAAGATTCACAAAGCCTTTCCCAAATAAAGCGATTCGCGATACTCGCTTAATTTGAGGTTCCGATCTGATTAATGATTCGCGAACCAGTTTTCAGTTCTGAATCAAAAGACTCGCTCCGAAGTTCCGAACCGAATCAAATGATTCGCGATACTCGCTTTGAAGTTCCGATCTGGTTAATGATTCGCGAACCAGTTTTCAGTTCTGAATCAAAAGACTCGCTCCGAAGTTCCGAACCGAATCAAATGATTCGCGATACTCGCTTTGAAGTTCCGATCTGGTTAATGATTCGCGAACCAGTTTTCAGTTCGGAATCAAAAGACTCGCTCCGAAGTTCCGAACTGAATCAAATGATTCGCGATACACGCTTTGAAGTTCCGATCTGGTTAATGATTCGCGAACCAGTTTTCAGTTCTGAATCAAAAGACTCGCTCCGAAGTTCCGAACTGAATCTAATGATTCGCCATACACGCTTTGAAGTTCCGATCTGGTTAATGATTCGCGAACCAGTTTTCAGTTCTGAATCAAAAGACTCGCTCCGAAGTTCCGAACTGAATCAAATGATTCGCGATACTCGCTTTGAAGTTCCGATCTGGTTAATGATTCGCGAACCAGTTTTCAGTTCTGAATCAAAAGACTCGCTCCGAAGTTCCGAACTGAATCAAATGATTCGCGATACACGCTTTGAAGTTCCGATCTGGTTAATGATTCGCGAACCAGTTTTCAGTTCTGAATCAAAAGACTCGCTCCGAATTTCCGAACTGAATCAAATGATTCGCGATACACGCTTTGAAGTTCCGATCTGGTTAATGATTCGCGAACCAGTTTTCAGTTCTGAATCAAAAGACTCGCTCCGAAGTTCCGAACTGAATCAAATGATTCGCGATACACGCTTTGAAGTTCCGATCTGGTTAATGATTCGCGAACCAGTTTTCAATTCTGAATCAAAAGACTCGCTCCGAAGTTCCGAACCGAATCAAATGATTCGCGATACTCGCTTTGAAGTTCTGATCTGGTTAATGATTCGCGAACCAGTTTTCAGTTCTGAATCAAAAGACTCGCTCCGAAGTTCCAAACCTAATCAAATGATTCGCGATACTCGCTTTAAATTGCCGATCTGAATCAAAAGATTCGCAAATCCGCTCAGAATTTACGGTTTGGATCAAATGATTCGCGCTTTGAGGCCCCCCCCCACCCCCACCTCCCCCCAAGTGTTTTTTAAAATAATTTCTTAATTTTTTTTAAATTGTATTGATACTACAGGCATATTATTTATTTAATCCAATATTTAGTTTATTTTTTACTTAGCCTATAAAATATGCATTTGAATCAAATCTTTTTTATTATATTACAATCACATTTATGAATGTATCACTCACTATTTATTGCTTTAAATTCAATTTATTTGAATATTTTTTTTGTTTCATTCAAATTTATTTAGAATGTGTCCTTTGCCAAACAAAAATGTTTAAAAATAAGGCGATAATATAACTCAAAAAATGAATTAATTTATTAAAAAAATACTAATACTTTAAACAATTAGCTATATTTATTAATTTAAATATTTCAGTCAAGAGCATTATAAATAGACTACATTCTTTTCGGTCCTTGGGTTGCCAGGTATTCATTCCTAGAATCAACACACATATTATAATAATAATAATGTATGTTAATTTTTCTTTGTCTACAGATACAGATATATAAGTAGCCCGTGGCTCTGTAATTTTTTCTGCAACTACATGTTTAGAATAGACCAATTGTGCAGGAAAACACTGATGAAACCTCCACAAAAGCTTCTTTAGATTATTAAAATGCTCTCCAAACTAAAATAAAAATGGTTCTTGAAGGAACAGATCACTGAAAGTTCTTTGAGGAAAAAATGCCTCTTTCATTGCATCGCAGTGAAAATAACACAGAGCAATGCATAATATAGTTACACTATACACTGTAGATTTATGAGGCAGGAGGAAGCGAAGGCATGGAGACCGTTGCTGTTGGTGCTCAGGAATCTGACACAGCTCTTGGAGTGAGGTCTCATCCTGAGTGAGGGTCCGACACGTCTGGCTTTTTCACACCTGCTTATCACCGCTGTGCAAGAGAAGGTGGCTGTGGCTCGCACGGCATGTGGCCATCAGGGGCTCGAACATTCACACTCGTTACAATCGACTGCACTGACATCTCCATGACGAAGCACTAACATCCACAGAACCTTTCCATTCACAGAATACTCTTATACACCTTTTTTTTTTTTTTGCAACAATGCCATAGAAAAACGTTTTTGGTTTCCTCCATACAGCAGCAAAAAGTTTTTGAAATGTAAAATATTTAGTTTCAACTTTCATAAACCAAAACGTGTCCCTGCAGCACAGAAGCAGTCATAAGTCTCTGGGGTATATTTGTAGCAATAGACAACAATACATTGTATGGATCAAAATTATACATTTCTCTTTTATGACAAAAATCATTAGGATATTAAGTAAAGATCATGTTCCATGAAGATATTTAGTAAATTTTCTACTGTAAATATATTAAAACTTAATTTTTGATTAGTAATATGCATTGCTAAGAACTTCATTTGAACAACTTTAAAGATGATTTTCTCAATATTTAGATTTTTTTGCACCCTCAGATTCCAGATTTTCAAATAGTTGTATCTCAGACAAATATTGTCCTCCTAACAAACCATACATCAATGGAGAGATTATTTATTCAGCTTTTTGAATTTCAGGGGCAAGAAAACACATGTCCAATCTTACAGTAGCCTGCATTTAGGCTAAATGTAAATCTGGATGGAAAAGCCAAGTATGCAACATTCATTAGTCATAGACAACAAACACTGTAAAAATGATACGATCAATAACATATTTTTCCATTATCTTTAACTTTTCAACTTCATTTATGAATTAAGTCAGTTAGTATAATAACTTCAGTTAGAATCACTTGCACAGCTGATTTGATTATACTTATGAATTTTATGTGTGTAGAATTGTTTGACAGTGAATAAAACTTTTACTTGGAATGAAATGATTTTAAATGCTTTTAAAATACACATTTATATTTTTAAAAATATAGAAAAATGTGCTTATAAATAAATGTATTAATAAAAATATATTTTTTTATTTTTTTTATTTTGTTTTGTACATTGTGAAAAATATTTAAAAGTATTTTATTTTTATAAATTTTATTTTTATTAAAATATTGGCCAATATTACTTGGCCAAATAAACTCTCAGTGACCTTTTTCTTAGTGTGAAGAATATTTGAATAATCAAAAGAACCTTTATTGACTAAAGAAGAACCTTTATTTGCAAGACTGTAGCAGAAAAAGCTTCTTTACATTTTTAAATGTTCTTCAAACTAAGAAAAAGGTAGCTATTCTAAGCATAGCACTAAAAGGTTCTTTGGGGAACCAGAAATGGTTCTTCTATGCTGCTTCTGCAAAAACACCCCACTTGAACCTTTATTTAATTATTATAAAGAACCTTTATCTATTATTATATAAAACATGAATGCAATGATCAAATTAAGCAGCATAACACTGTTATTTCAGCAGGTTTAGTTTCAACTTCACTCATAATAAGTGACAATAATTAAACACCTAAAAGCAGTGTGTTGTGTATCAAGATAGAAAACAGACAACTTTATAACTAATAAATATATTAGTGCTGTCAAACAATAATCACATCCAAAATAAAAGTTTTTGTTTGCATAATACATGTGTGTGTTCTGTGTATATTTATCATGTATATATAAACCCACACATATAAACTATATATTTTGAAAATGTATATTTTTATATTAATATACTTTATTTTATATATAAATATATTTAATATATGAACATAATATATTTTCCCGAAATATATAGATGCATGTGTGAGTATTTATATATAGATAATAAATATATTTGACCACGGGCCACAAAATCAGTCATAAAGGTTAATTTTTTTTTTAATTGAGGTTTATGCATCATCTGAAAGCTGAATAAATAATATCTCCATTGATGTATGGATTGTTAGGAGGACAATATTTGTCTGAGATACAACTATTTGAAAATCTGGAATCTGAGGGAGCAAAAAAATCTAAATATTGAGAAAATCATCTTTAAAGTTGTTCAAATTAAGTTCTTAGCAATGCATATTACTAATCAAAAATTAAGTTTTGATATATTTACGGTAGGAAATTTACAAAATATCTTCATGGAACATGATCTTTACTTAATATCCTAATGATTTTTGGCATTAAAGAAAAATGGATAATTTTGACCAATACAATGTATTGTTGACTATTGCTACAAATTATTTAGTATGCTATGTTTTGTGCTCCAGGGTCACATACACAGTGCACATACATATATTATGTAATCAAAAACTTATATTTTGGATGCAATTAATTATTTGACATCACTAAAACATACATGAGGCAACAAGATACTGGATGTTCTGTTCGGAAACGACTGCTATTTTGTGTTTTGGAGTTTCTATCTGCATCCGCATTCCTTGACCACCATGCCCTCGTATTTATTATTCAAAACCACCACGCCGTTCTCGTTCTCGTAGAGCAGGGAGATGGGCTTGAGCTCGGTGGGAACGCAGCAGGCCTGCGCCGCTCTCTGAGGACTCTTCAGATTGAGCAGCGTCTGGACGATGGCGTGTTTGGTGGGCGTCACTTCTCGGGTCAGAGGATAATTGCACGCTCCGCGGCAGGTGAACGCCTGATAACCGGACGGAGCCAGGACGAACGAGTCCCAGCCGATGTCTTTAAAATCCACGTACATCTCGGCTTTCCTGCAGTCGTCTCGTTTAGCGCTGCGCCGGACTCTCGGCCCGTTGTTGTAGATCAGGTTCGAGTGCATCTCGTCTTGATCCTCATCTGACCAGCGCTGGTTCTCCTCGTTCCTCTCGAGTTGATGGATTTCACTCGAGTCGTCTGAGAAGACGATCAGCGCAGGCTCGTGTTTTCCATCCAGGTCCCTGTCGATGTCCAGATCTACGTTCGTATTCCTAAGGTTTTCGATACGGACCTCCAGGCTGGGGGTCACAGTATTGATCTTCCTCCAGTGCTGGACGGCGTTGGTCATATCGAACACCTCCCAGCCGCTCTCCCTGCGATGCACGTGTTTTGACGCCAGTGGATCTCTCTCGTAGCGGCCCTCGAACACGCTCACCCTCCACCCGGCTCCGGTGCGCTGCTGCGAGTCTGTCTTGAGGAGCACGTGGAGCCGCAGCTCGGCGCTGACCACACGCTCGTGACGCGGGACAGAGATGTTGAAGAGCAGACGGTGCGTCCGCAGGCTCTCACCGTGTGAGGTGTGTTCTGCAGATCAGAGACAGAGGAAGAACTTTAAATGAGTTTCAGTAAAACTGTTGAGGTGATGCAGCATATGATGGATGATGTCTGTCAATCTGTTATGTGTGCCTAAGGAAAAAAACTGAAGAAAAACTACATATATTAGAAATTTCAATTTAAAGAACTTTTAAATAATATCACATATAAAAATATTAATGATTTCAATAATTATTATAATTTAAAAATTCTAAAATTAAAAAAAAGATTATTTACAGAATGGTAAATAATTCTAATAATAATAATATTTATGTATAAAAATAGCACTAATTATAATGATTTAATATAATAATTATTATTTAAAATGTTCAAATAAATCTAATACTGAATAGTAATAAAAATATCATATTTATTAAAATAATAATTGTAAATAATTTATTTTTTTAATATTTATTTATGTATAAAAATAGCACTAATTATAATGATTTAATAATTATCATTTAAAATGTTTAAAATAATCTAATAATAAATAGTAATAAATATATCACATTTATTAAAATCATTTTAAATCATTTACTTTTTTTAATATTTATTTATAATAATAGGACTAATTATGATTTAATATAATTATTTAAAATGTTAAAAAAATCTAATAATAGTAAAAAAAAACATATTTATTAAAATAATAATTTTCAATCATTTATTTTTTATTTAAAGAATTGTTAAATAATTCTAATAATTAAAAAACTAATAATTATTATTATATTAAAATTATAATTTAAAATAATTATTTGAAGTAATTTAAAGAATTGTTAAATAATTCAAATAATAATAAATATCATTTAATTATGTAGTAGTAGTAATAATAATAATATTTCAATTATTTTACTATTTAATTATTATTTTAAAAGAATTTTAAATATCATATTTAAAAAAGTAATAATAATCAATATCATATTTAGTAAAATAAATGTTTATAATAATAATAATAATAATATTTATTTATTTTCATTTAAATTATTATAGTAATACTAATAAAAACATTCAATAATATCAAATTTCTTTAAAAAAAAAATAATTCAAAATAATAGCTATTATTTAAAATATTTATTTGTAATAGTAATTTCATAAGTTAAACTGTGAAGAACGAAACCATGAAAAAAAGAACAGCACTCTGATCTCTAATGTTCAAATTCAAGACACAATATATACACAACAACATTCAACAATAAAGAATAAATAAATAAATCACAATTAATGAACTTTGCAACACTGGCACTAAATTAAATGTAAGTTGAACTGAACTGAGTTGAATAATGACACTGATGTCTTCTGTAGAGCTGCTTTACAGCTGAATTTGAATGTTACATAATTAATGATCTGTTACTTTCCTGTTTATTAATGCTTTCAGACAATCTGTGTTGTACAAACCATTATAGAAATAAATGTGACAAAGATTGCTAAAAGTTCTTTGAATGTTTTCTTTCACAGTAGCACAGGTATATTTGTAGCAATAGACAACAATACATTGTATGGCTCAAAATTATACATTTCTCTTTTATGACAAAAATCATTAGGATATTAAGATCATGTTCCATGAAGATATTTTGTAAATGTCCTAACATAAATATATCAAAACTTAATTTTTGATTAGTAATATGCATTGCTAAGAACTTCATTTGAACAACTTTAAAGATGATTTTCTCAATATTTAGATTTTTTTGCTCCCTCAGATTCCAGATTTTCAAATAGTTGTATCTCAGACAAATATTGTCCTCCTAACAAACCATACATCAATGGAGAGATTATTTATTCAGCTTTCAGATGATGCATAAATCTCAGTTTCAAAAAATTGACCCTTATGACTGCTTTTGTGGTTCAGGGTCACATATGTAGATATGTGTATATCATATTATTTATAGAATGTTACTATATTTATGTTATTGTTACTTTCTGTCTGACCAAAGATGAACCAAAGTAAAGCAAAAAAAAAAGTTCTTTCAATGGATTCCTTTGCTTGTTTTTAATTAATATGTGTGTGTTTAACCAACACAGCGTCCTCACCTTCACTCCTGAAGCTCCTGACGATGTTAGCTGACGGCGCGGCGCTGCGGTCGCTGGTGAATCGCTCGTACAGTTCCAGCATGTACTCGGGTGGTTCAGTGCGGGGCCTCGGCCGGGGCCCCTGATCCGTCCAGTTCAACACCTGCAGAAACTGACCCAGAACCTCCTGCATGTCCACTTCATCCACAACACCAGGAGCGGAGCGAACCAGAGACGGCAGCAGGACGCAGAGGCTCAGGACACAAACACACCCAGAAACAGGCATGACTGCGCTCGGAGACGTGATGATGTGAAGTATCAGGATGATGTGAGGGTCAGGGACACCTGCGCAGGTCCGTCCGTCTCTCTTCGGCCTGACAGCTCGATGTGGTGCGAGAGGAAAAACAGCCTCGTCCTTGTGGATCTCGTGATGGAGTGTGGAGGGCAGGACTACGCTGTCGACCCTCTTGTGCTGACAAGTTTGGAGATGTTGCCACTCGGTCTGTGGGCCTTTCATAGTGTGTCCGGGTTCCTCACACTTCCTGTATCTTCTTTCCATGCATGCCTTTCTCAGACGTCCAGCTCAAACCTATGCGCTCCGACCGCTTGCTACATTCACATTTACACTAAGCAGACATACAGAAAGCACTTTAGCGATCAAAGGACGGCAAACACGTTATTAAAAGCAAGAAAAGTGACCCCTTTACAAATACTAACAGAAACCGTGGTACAAAC
Organism: allo-octoploid hybrid of Carassius auratus x Cyprinus carpio; assembly: GCA_024542945.1. NCBI lineage: Eukaryota > Metazoa > Chordata > Actinopteri > Cypriniformes > allo-octoploid hybrid of Carassius auratus x Cyprinus carpio. Next base: position 245,633 of record CM045026.1, on the reverse strand, counting down.
ACAGTTAAATGTTCAGTAGTTCAGCCTGAAGCTGGGTTATTTTAGTTAACAAAAGTAAAGCCATAAAAAAAAATATTTTCCGTTATTTGAAATAAAATAAAATATAAAAAATAAAAACGTAAAACTTGTTTTATTTCAGTTAATTGCGTAACAGACATTTCTCATTTACATTTAGTTTAAGTTGGACTTTTATATAACTAAGACTGAAACTGAAATAAAAATTAATAAACACTATACAGACATTAAAAAAAAAAACGTACATTAAAATAAAAACAATATAAAAACTAATTTAAAATATTAATAAAACTATAATAGTATTTTAGCATTGGAGTAGTCTGAAATAAAATACGAGATAATCTTAATAACATATTCACAATCAATAATATATTCACAAACAAATCTCAGCTTGTTCTTTTTAATTAATAAATTAAAATAATTCAGAAAACATTTGTTTGTATTTGAGGCTCATGAGACATGAATTTTTATAATTATTGAGTAGTTGATACTTCATTTTATTTTATTGTTTTTTTATTTTTGGTATTTTAACAACTAAAGAACTAAAAATCTACATATAAAAATAGTTTTGAATATAGTTTAAAAACAGCGTTTACAAAGTGCTTAACAGACAAGAAAAACACAACAAAGAATGGATTTGCATTTGGATGACAGTTTTAGCAAACTAATAAAATTAATATAATGCATTTTTGTCACTTGTATATAAACACGGTTAAAGTTTTGTACTAAAAAAATCTTTTTTCAAGTAATCCTATTTTTTTCTTCTCAAAACCATCAAAAGTATTCAGTTAGAAAATATAAGCATGGTTAGCTGTGGAACAAGCAATATTCAGTTACATTAAGAGACTGAAACAGACTGGATTTATTGATGATAAATACATAAATCTGTTAATTGTGCATTTAAAACACATTCAGTTTATTAGCATTAATACAGAAATCTGATCTGGTTCATTTATGTATGACTGACAAATATGCACAAATACATTAAAATATTATTTCAAATATTAGTACATTTAAAATATTATACAAATATGTGTCCCTGCAGCACAGAAGCAGTCATCAGTAGCACAGGTATATTTGTAGCAATAAACAATACACTGTATGGGTCAAAATTATACATTTCTCTTTTATGACAAAAATCATTCGGATATTAAGTAAAGATCATGTTCCATGAAGATATTTTGTAAATTTCGTACCGTAAATATATCAAAACTTAATGTTTGATTAGTAATATGCATTGCTAAGAACTTCATTTGAACAACTTTAAAGATGATTTTCTCAATATTTAGATTTTTTTGCTCCCTCAGATTCCAGATTTTCAAATAGTTGTATCTCAGACAAATATTGTCCTCCTAACAAACCATACATCAATGGAGAGATGATTTATTCAGCTTTCAGATGATGCATAAATCTCAATTTTGAAAAATTGACCCTTATGACTGATTCTGTGCTCCAGGGTCACATATAAGTTTAAGACTGTGTAATCCGAATGAATGGAAATTTTACATGCATAAAACACAGAAATCCTGAATATTATTGAGTGCACCAGTCTGAGCTGGACTTTCCAGCTGTATTACTGAACATCCACTAGGTGTCAGTGTAAAGTCATTCAGGTGAAATGTAACAGTTTGATGAGATGATGTGTGTTCAAGCATCACTCTGAAAGAGTTTGAAAGAGGGCTAATTAAGAGCTGGATTGCTGTGATTGGGAAATCATAAGCAGCTCGCACATTAGTACAGTTTTCCTGATGTTTGATTTGAATGCTTGATTGAGCTTCCCTGCAGGTGGCTGATGGCAGCATTTATTGTGTTTCTTTTGATTCTTTCTATACATACAGCACCAGTGACACACATGTACAACATGAAGTGATAATGGAGTGACTCTGAAATAAGTCACAAGATTCATGCCACAGCAAAGAACAGGTTTTTTTTTTAGTTTTAACCAGGATTGACAGTGAAACAGCCTTCATTCAGACTCCAGCTGTGCTGTTCATCAGAGATTCACCAACATCAGGCTATAGATAGACAGCACTGCTGGGAAGGAATGCACTGTCATATAGAAATATTTCACCAAAAAATGAACATTTTTGAATTAACTTGCTCTGATGTCACTCCACACCTTCTTCTTTGGAAAGGAGACTATTTGAAGAGACTCTTCAGTGCACGCAAGGCACTACATTTTACTTGAAGATACACTCAAAATATAAGTAATCCAAAATTTAAACCGATTAAATTTATAATTTAGAAATGAATATATTTTAAAATTTCCATGCATTTGGATTTCATAGTTTTAACAAACTAATAAAAATGTGATGCGTATTTCAAGTCAGAAATATTTCTGCTTTTAAAAAAAAATCATGGCATCATTTAATTATTACTATTTGCATCTATGTGATTTTAATTTACAGCAGGTTTTATTAAGATTAATTTAACAGAAAAAAAAAACAATTGAATGGAACATAATACATCAACATGGTTTTGTTTGAAAATACAACTTACAACAAGTCTTTTCAGCTCTAAATATGGCAATAAATAATTTTTACCGTGCTTCTGGTCATACTGCAGAAAGTAAAGTGCTTACTCAGTATTTTTGTCTTATTTTCCATTACAAATGTCTAATACATTTTTAAATAAAACTAAAAAAAATAAAATAAGAAATTGATCAAAATGAAGTTAGTTTATGATTAAAAAAAATAACAAATATCTGCCTACAGTGTCAGAAAAATCAACTTAATTCAAAGTAAAACAAGTGTCCTGACAGATATTTGTTCTTGTTTTAATCAAACTCACTTCATTTTGAAAAACAAGACTTCATATGCGTATAATATTGTGCATCTCCAGCAGATGCATCTTGATTTAAGGATGTTTAGATATTTGCACTGGAAAACAAGACACAAATTTTTTGCAGTGCGTGCAACATTCAATGCCACGACTTTATGGATTTCTGCTCAGATTTAAAATATATATTTTTTTACATTACTTTAACTCATCAAGTTGACTAAGATTAGCAATTTCAACTTCATTATATAAGTTATAACTTTCAACACTATTTTTAAAATCAGTTTAATATAATTTAAGTTGAACTTGACTTGCATGACCAAGTTGATTATACTTAAAAAATTTAAGGTAGCAACTGAACTTAAGTTTTTATAATGTGGATTATTTATTTATTTATTTTTACTGTGTGTAATTCAAATGAATCTGCAAATGCAAATTCAAGTACTTAAATCATAAAATTAATGAACACATATATAATTATTTATTGTGCAAGGGAAAGATTACGAGGGAATAATATCTTGATTTCAGAAGACTTACAGCATACAGTGTACAAGTGAACTATTTCACATCTCCTGTGCAGACAGGTTTGGTTGTCATGATTGTGAGTTAATGACTGTCAAATTGGGCTGAAGAATTCCTGAATTGCTGATGATTGTGTTTTTCTGACCTCTTCACTCTTGACCACTTCAGTGACCTCTCCTCTGATTGTGTCAGAAATAAAACCCATAAACCACGGGACACTCTTTCAGGACCTGAGCCAAACTGACCGTTCTTCAGCAACTGTTAGATACAATCATTAGATTTGATTTGTGCAATCATATGATTACAGCTGCATGAGTCTGCTGACCGCTGACATTCTGACCTGCAAAAGTCCTTCAGCAATGAGCTACGAAATAATCCTCAGAAAATCTAGTTCTTTGAGACAGAACAGTTTACTGAACCTTTAGACAAAATATATATATTAAAAAAACTTTTCATGTTGAGTATCATGTTTGATGCATAAGGCTTTTATGGCTTTTATAATCTGATACAGTGAGAATATAGAGGGAAAAAAAACAGCTCAATTTTATTCAGAGACTTATACTAAGACATGTTTCTGTGATCAAATCTGATTTTTATAACATTAGAGCAAATACTGACATAAACTGATCTAAATATCAGTCTGTGCTCTATATCTCCAGTAATGTGTCTCAGTGAGATGAGATATAAATGATCCAAACATATAATGCAGTGATTGAGAGATGAAGAAATAAAGGCTCCTCAGAAGATGTGAGATGTTCTGGAGGCTTGTGAAGATCATTCCTCTGCTGAGGAACAGTGAAAGTAAAGCTTCTGGAAACAAACGCTCCTCAAAAGATCCTGATGATCAGATTTGAGACTCTAAAACATGATTGATGGAGAATCAAGTAAAGCTGAGCTGCTTCAGTCCAGTAAGAGTTCATCTGGAGATATTACTGCAGTTATTCTGACCTTTACTTGATCAAAATCACTCAAGATCTGACAGCAGAAAGACAAACAGGTGAAACCGGTTTAATGGCAAAGTTTGATCATGTTGATCATTTAGATGCCTTAGAAATTCATGTATTGAAAATGATACAGTATTGTGTCAAATTGTTTCTGTACATTAGGATAAATTCAAAACATTATAAGACCATCATGCTTGAGACCTGAAAAAAATATGGTGAATTCAGGTTAATTGGGACTTTTTTTTTTTGTCATCTCAATAGCAAAAAAAAAAAAAAAAAAAACTTAATTCAACTAAATTTGTTGGTATTTTCAAAATTTTTGGATATTAAACAATCTTTTCATTCCATTGTAATCATTGTTTTTCTAATTATATTTGCTAATGTTGTTTTGTGCATAAATTACACATTTCAAAAAATTTATTTGATTTTTGTATTAAGATGAAAATAAGCGTGCATTTGGTTGACACTCATATTTGTCATAGAAATAATTGCCTCTGTTGCAGTGAAATAAAAGAAAAGAACACAAAACTCATAATTACATCAACCAGTGTTTTAAATCTTAAAGGCTTGGCTGTTTTGCGTGGTTGTGGCCCGTGGGTTTATTCTAATGCTCCACATGACGTGGGCCGCAGAGACACCGAGAGAAAAGGTTGGAAGTAAACGGCGGCAGACTATAATTCCCTTCACCTACAGGGAAATGAGTCACTTACATGAGGGACAACGAGCCATTATTTGCTAATGGCAAAAGACGTTTAACCCCTATATGACATTCACTCATACACACATCTATTAAATATGACAGACATCAACAACCCCCACGAACCATTACGATACAAATCAAATACAAACACAGACACTATACTAACTCTCTAAAACACTAAATCATTGTTTAACAGCCAAACATGTTTCTGCACTGTTACATATTTTCAATGATTTATTTAATCTTACAATGCATCAGACAATTTTTTTATTTCAGTTAAATTGATTTACAAGTGTGCAATTGTGAAGAATCTACCTCTTTCTCTACTATCATGAAAAAATTCAGAGTTGAAGAGCGAGTCTATAAACACAATATATGTTTATACATTTGCACCATCTTTACAGTCTATTTTTTGTGCTTTTCATGAACTATTATTATCTAGCCCAACAGTTGAAAATAAAAAAAAGATCTATGTAGAGATACGGCTCTACAGATGCTGACATAGTGCTCAAAGACAGTAGAGAAAACAATAAGATGACACACCAAAATATTAATACTCATTCAAATTAAAGCAACAGTTTACCCCCAAAAAATGAAAATTTGTTGAAAATAATCTCACCTTCAAGATATCCAAGTAACGTAGATCAGGATGAGTGTGTTTCTTCATCAGGTTTGTAGAAATGTAGCACTGCATCAGTGTCTCATCAATGGATGCTCTGCAGTGAATGGGTGCCGTCAGAATGAGAGTCCAAACAGCTGATAAAAACATCACAATAATCCACAAGTAATCCACAGCACTCCAGTCCATCAGTGAACATCTGGAGAAGACAAAAGATGAAACAAATCCAGCATTAAGATGTTTTTAACTCAAACACATAGAGTCTATAATCCATAATAACACTTCCTCCAGTGAAAAAGTGTTCTGGTGTGAATCAGGAGAGAGATCTGCACAGATCAAGCAGTGTTTAAACAGCTCTAAACAAATATGTGTCTGGATTTTGATGTGAGAGACAACAAGAGATGCACTTTTTCACTGGAGGAAGTGTTATTATGGATTATAGACTCTATGTATTTGAGTTAAAATCATCTTAATGCTGGATTTGTTTCAGCTTTTGTCTTCTCCAGATGTTCACTGATGGACTGGAGTGCTGTGGATTACTTGTGGATTATTGTGATGTTTTTATCAGCTGTTTGGACTCTCATTCTGACGGCACCCATTCACTGCAGACCATCCATTGCTGAGACACTGATGCAATGCTGCATTTCTACAAATCTGATGAAGAAACAAACTCATTTTAAGCAAATTTAAATTTTTGGGTGAACTTGGATCAGGATTATTACTCTCTCATATAAACTGTCAGTCTAGTAGACTTGTAGCACAACAACAAGACAAACAACATCTAAAAATAAAAGCGTGATGTGGTTCACGTCAGCGAGCTGCAGAATATTACACCTCTGCAAGCACTGAAAGACACACACCATACAAGAAAACCTCAAAACAGGCTAATAAACCTCATGAAAACGTCAGTTTCACACAGATTAATGCCACATTGTGTTTCATGATAAATGACTGACTTCATGTGCCATTTGTCACAGTAATATAAATATTAAAGAAAATGTAAATAAAATCACTCTCATATTTGAAATTCTGCTGCATATAAATCAATCTTACTCAGGAGCTTACTTTTTTAGCTCATTCTGCAAAAGAAATAATAACAGAAAATAGCATGTAGCAGCTCGTTTAGTTTTATAATGTGACATATTTAGGACAGAAACACAACAAAACAACAAAAAATAAAAAATATATATTTTATCCATCAGGATTTGATTAGACTGAAAAAGTGGCCATTATTTACTGAAGTTTGGGTTCAGTTAATAAAACAACGTCAAATGAATCTTAAGTGATGTCAGTGAAAAGGAAACGCTATTAAATTTTGATGAAACATTATGAAGACAAACATTTGCTCTTTAGAAGAATGTCACTTATGAGTAAGACCAGGGACTTGATTAAAGAAAGTAAATGTTGACTTTATAATAACTTGTGGTGTTTGTAAACAGCATAGTTTCAGCTAAACACTAAAAACACATCCGAGGTTCAAGTGTCTCTGAGGACATTCGATTTTCTTCGAATACTCTAGATACATCAACAGAGTAATCTTCATTTTCCAGCGTATTCTTGCTGGTCAAGAAAATAACTTCATCTCTCATGGGAAATTCTGACTTTCTGCCGTGAGAGAGGCTCACAGTGCTGTAATTTGCTGCAGGTGTGTGTAGTTTTCCTGTCATTTTCTCAGAAATGCTTCCGTTTGTCAATAGCTCTGTTGTTTTTCTATAGAGAGTGAGAGCCATTCTTTTCACTCGTTAAATGTCAGCTCACACACACGTTTCCTCCGTTAGGCTAAATGTTCAAATGCTTCACATACGTTTCCAGGCAGATGTTCTTTAGAATCTGATGCAAAGACAATCCTTTAGTTATTAAGGAATATCAATTTACAGGCAATCACGTTCATCTTGTGCATTTATCACATTCATGATTCGTTTATAAAACGACCTAAATCTGAGAGCTGTATTCTTGTTAGTTTTGTCTGCAGTATTGCACCTCAAACAGCCGCTGAACAACGAGGTTACTTAATTCATCAAACACAGAACTGTAGAAAACTGTACAAGCACAGAATTTGTGCAATATTTACAAAACACAATACACAAGCAACAAGATCACGAATGTCTAATGAAATGCCTCACAGCAAGCTCTGATGAATTACGTGATTTCACTGAAGATCGTCAGATATGACATTTACGGTGAAATGAAAATAAGTTTGTTTTTTAAATAACCTCACGATTTTATTTAGCAAGGATGCATTTAAGTGATCGAAAGTGACAATAAAGACATTTATAATGTTGCAGTAGATTTCTGTTTCCAATAAATGCTGTTGTTTTGAACTTTCTATTCATCTGTGAATCTTGAAAAATAAAATGTATCACAGTTTCCACAAAAATATTGTGCAGCACAACTGTTTTCAACATTGATAATAATCAGAAATGTTTCTTGAGCAGCAGATCATCATATTAGAATGATTTCTGAAGATCATGTGACACTGAAGACTGGAGTAATGATGCTGAAAATACAGCTGCACATCACAGAAATACATTACACTTTAACAGAGATTCACATAG
>CM045026.1:197500-232500 GCA_024542945.1 allo-octoploid hybrid of Carassius auratus x Cyprinus carpio | reverse complement strand
CTGCGAACAAACACACAAACACGAAAATAAACAAACTAAATAGTTTTCTTCAGTTTTAGCTCTAATACTTTTGTAAACCTGTTTCTGCTAATTAAGAAAAAACTTTTGGGGGATTTTTTTAGCTCACAATTTGGGCTATATTTCTCGGAGTTATGAAAAAAAAATCAGAATTGCAAGCTATGAATTCAGATTTTTTTTTCTTACAATTATCAGATTACATTTCGCAATTCTGTTTTTGTGTTTCTGTCCCTGAACATACATATTTATATAGATACATACACATATATATATATATAAGAAAAAACTGTTTCCACCACAGATTAAAAAAATAAAAAAGTAAATTAAAGTTAATTGTAACTTTTTATCTCTTTTTTTTTTTTTTTTTTTTTTGCAATTCTGAGGTAATTTTTTTTTTTTTTAAGAATTGAGAGAGAAATTTTTAATTGTGAGAAAAAACTCATAACTGCAAGAAAAAGGGTCAACTCAATTCCATGGTGGAAACAAGCTTCCATAAATACTACTGACATTTAGCGACAAAACACACTTAATTAAAACATTTAATACAGAAAAATCCAGTTAAAAACATTTGAACCCTGTTGACAGAACATTCTTTCATATCTGTGAAGCCTGAGTGGTTTTCTGAAGTGATTATTTATAGTTAGAAAACCATTATTGAGGATTGAGGTCAAATATAGATCTAGATCTCAGAAACGAAGAGGTTTTTAATTGAACAGTCCAGTTACACAGATGCTTGTTTCCTCAAGCAGTGGTTTAATATGTCGGTTTCTATCATACAGTCAAAACAATCTGACATTAGAGTGTTTTTTGTGAATTTTCATATCATCCAAACTAAAATGACAATATCACGAACTCATAAATAAATAAAATTGCATTATTATTATTATTATTACTGGGACAATGTAACACGTGTTTATTTGTCATAATTTGTCGTTATGCAATTTATTAAGTTATCTGGGATAAAACAATATTTTTTAATACTACATTTCCCCCTGTTGCTATTTCAGAATTGCTTTATTGTTAAATTTGCTCAAAAAAAAATAGTCATGTAAAATGTACAACAAATATGAAACTGTTCAAAGCAGCTGAAATAGTTAATAACATTTGTGTTTTATCGGTTAATGAGAGTCACAAAGATCTTACCTTACTGTCCTGCAGCTCAGAGGGTGAAATAAACGCAGTGGTTGAATAAAATAAGTGAAAGCAGCTCAGTTATAATCGTGTCCGTCTCTGATCAACTCTGCATTGATTCCTTCCTGCGCGCGCGCACCTGTCTCGCGCCACTGATGTTCGAATCACGAACCGGTTGATTCATTTGAACCGACTTGAACCAACTCGTTTGCAAATTACTTGACTATCATGCAAAACTTTTTTGGGAGAGAAACTGTGAGGCGAGACACATGTTTGGAGCTGTTAACAGAGTAACATTTCACACAAAATCTTCCTCTCAGTAAAATTCACCAGGCATTTATAAAATTAAGTTCTCGATTATGGTATAAAAAATATAAAAGATCTCAATTTTGTTTTTATATTATATTTTATGTTTTATGTTAGTGCTGTCAAACGATTCATCGCGATTAATCACATCCAAGATACAAGTTTTTGTTTACATAATATATGTATGTGTGCTGTGTATATTTATTATGTATATATAAACACACACACATGCATGTATATATTTCAGAAAAAGATGTTTTTATATATATTTAATATATTTATTTATAATATAAATTATATGAATATATATAAATATAGACACATCTAAATATTTTCAAAAGTATGTGTGTGTATTTATATATACATATTAAATACACACAGAACACACACATATATATATATAAACTTGTCTTTTGTATGCGATTAATCGTTTGACAGCACGAATTTATATATTTACATTAACTAGTAAGAGGACATTTCTGATTGCTGACCTGAACAAATCTAATCATTTAAATGAACCACTCAAATGAACCGACTCCCTGAAATGAATCGCGTTCACACGTCATTCACAACCGTTTGCTCTTTAAAGTGCTGCAATTAATCTAGTGTAATGATGATTAGACCTGCTGATTAATAATCACTGCCGCAGAAATGACTCTAAACAATTACATTAAGTAAGGTGTTTATTATAAATGCTAAAACCAATATAATTAGAGCACGTATTCAATTTGTCAAGCTATAATTGACTCACACATATTCATAATTAATGACATAATTTTGGAAAACCACTAGCCACAGTGACTGGTGATGCAAAAAAAAAGTTTATGTCAAGCCCTGCATCTGATGTGTATTAAACCTGGAAATAGCAATTTCAGACTATAATGCAGCAGTTTTACTCTCTGAGAAAATGCATGTCGTAAGGATATTTCATGCTTCATAATGACACTGTACCAGCTGAAGATAATAGCTGTTATGAAGCACCTGTATGTGTGTGATTCTCCAGCAACACCTGTGAAATAAAAAGATCTCATTTAAATATATTTCTTCCGAGCATGCATCTATGCCATCTTATTTTATTATTTTGCATAAAAACTTTACACTAGAGGTGAAATATGAACATCAAAAAGAATTGTACATGTAGAAACATGTTTGATCAAGTAAGATTTTCCCAGTATTACAATGCTAGTTCTGTGTCTCATTATGCTGATATGTTTATTTAAAACATTCAGCAGTATACAATGTTTAACATATTCATAACTGCAAGAGCTATTTCTGTGATAACTGTCATTAAACAATATGAAAATGTTCTTGTAAACGGTTTGGGTCAGAAAGCAGCTGCACAAATATCAGTAAACACCTTTCTCCTTTTTATAGACTTTATTCTTCTTATCTCTCAAAAATGTTCAGCTTTAATTCCCCAGGTGTGCTCGATGACATTTTGATGCAGGTTCAGCTCGGATCCCGAAAGGGTTTAAAAACAGCAGGAGAGACTTTTGTAAACAGAGCTCAAATTTTACAACAATCTGTTAATCTCAGCAAGAGCTATCAGTTTTTTTAATTAACATTTAGACTCGTATTTATGAGTTTGTTTCTTCATCAGGTTTGTAGAAATGTAGCACTGCATCAGTGTCTCAGCAATGGATGCTCTGCAGTGAATGGGTGCCGTCAGAATGAGAGTCCAAACAGCTGATAAAACATCACAAGTAATCCACAGCACTCCAGTCCGTCAGTTCACATCTGGAGAAGACAAAAGATGAAACAAGAGGAAGTGTTATTATGGATTATAGACTCTATGTATTTGAGTTAAAAACATCTTAATGCTGGATGTGTTTCATCTTTTGTCTTCTCCAGATGTTCACTGATGGACTGGAGTGCTGTGGATTACTTGTGGATTATTGTGATGTTTTTATCAGCTGTTTGGACTCTCATTCTGACGGCACCCATTCACTGCAGAGCATCCATTGATGAGACACTGATGCAGTGCTACATTTCTACAAACCTGATGAAGAAACACACTCATCCTGATCTCGGATGAACTGAGGGTGTGTGGACATTTACAGCTGATTTTCATGCCTTTTATAAACTATTTGCTCACCGACCAACCGAACAAAACTGAACCAAAACTAGTTTATTGGCTGTCTGTGTCTCAGTCTCAGGTGCAAAAGTCCAAAAGCGAGATTGTTAGACCTGCTCACACTTCTTTTTAAACAACCTGTTGCTTCAAACTCCTTTTACAAGTAATGATCAGATCTAAATGCAGGGCTGAAGACGTGAGAATCCCTTCTAAAGGTGAGTCAAGTAATTTTGAGGAGAAGCATGGCACTATAATTGATCATGAGGCAGTTTGCTGAGGTTAAATCGACAGTTTAATGAAGCTCAGAAAGTCTCACGCAAGCGTCAGAAATGCCACCCACACCCCCAGCGGCTTTAACAGAACCCCTCTGAACAAACACAGGCCACTGGGGCTGTTATTTGTGAGCTGAAATAGTCTTTCCTCTTCCTGTGAAAAGATGCAATCATTACAAAGCTTGGGTTTCACTGTTTGTCGGCTCTATTTAAACTCTTTATATTCACGCAACCCACAATTCTCTGCAAATAAATCACAATTTGTTTGAAGTGGTTCATGCATCTGTTAAGTCATTATTCCTTGTAGTGGAAATAATCAAAATTTTTTAGCCGTTCGAGTTACTTAGCAACCAAAAACGGACTTCCCTTGATAAACATCAAACAAATCAGCATCACAGTGGTCGTCCAAATGCATTAACATGTATTTTCACGGGTAAGAGGATGCAGAAACTCCTGTGTGATGACTGGGCTGGAAAATAAATTTCTTTCTGCACTGTTTCTGCAGTGCATCACGGATAATTCATGAAGAAGAAACTGTTCAATGTCCTGAAACACTGATTTACAGCTTCATTTAATTAGTTTAGTCTCTAGTACTCCAATTGCACTCATTGTTACCATATTAGAATCTTAATTAATTATGAATTAACACATTTATTATAGGTAAGATGCAGATGCATGAAAAACAAAGTAAAACACTTTACACTTTGCAATATATAAAACAACCTTTGCTTTCCTGCAGTGAAGTAAACATACTAATACTTTTAACATAATATATTATATTGTGACACACACACACACACACACACACACACACACACACATATATATATAGTCATACAAATATTTATTAAGATGATAAATATATGATATTAAAGTTAAACTTGTGCAACAAATGTGAATAATGCTCATATTTATTATGTGTTTTCATGTTGTGCCAGTGAAAAAGTGAATATTTGTGACTGTGTAACAGTGCCATCATGTGGTCATTTATTAGAATTACATAAAAATGTTTAAAAATTAATTCTCACAGAGGTCAATGCTAAAACAAGTCACTTCACAGTAGGACTGATATAAAACAATATCATATAAAGCATATAAAATCTGGTCCTTCTATCCAACATTCAGCCCTTGTGATGCTTCTCGTCTTCATTTTAATTCACTGGATTCAGCAGCATCTGACAGCCTGAAGACTGAAGGAGGAACAGATTAGAAACAACTTCATTTTAGAATCATAAAGGCAAAACATCTGCAGAAATGAGAAAATATTCAAAGAACACTTTTTTTTGTCCAGACTAAAGTACATGTACACAAGACCAATTTTCACATGCCCTTAAAGGAATAGTTAAACTAAAAATGAAAATATGCTGAAAATGTGCTCACTCTCAGATCATCTGAGATCAGGTTGAGTTTGTTTTTTTCATCAGGTTTGTAGAAATGTAGCGTTGCATCAGTGTCTCATCAATGGATGTGAATGGGTGCCGTCAGAATGAGAGTCCAAACAGCTGATAAAAACATCACAATAATCCACAAGTAATCCACAGCACTCCAGTCCATCAGTGAACATCTGGAGAAGACAAAAGCTGAAACAAATCCAGCATTAAGATGTTTTTAACTCAAATACATAGAGTCTATAATCCATAATAACACTTCCTCCAGTGAAAAAGTGCATCTCCTGTTGTCTCTCACATCAAAATCCAGACACATATTTGTTCAGAGCTGTTTAAACACTGCTTGATCTGTGCAGATTTCTCTCCTGATTCACACCAGAACACTTTTTCACTGGAGGAAGTGTTATTATGGATTATGGACTCTATGTATTTGAGTTAAAAACATCTTAATGCTGGATTTGTTTCATCTTTTGTCTTCTCCAGATGTTCACTGATGGACTGGAGTGCTGTGGATTACTTGTGGATTATTGTGATGTTTTTATCAGCTGATTGGACTCTCATTCTGACGGCACCCATTCACATCCATTGATGAGACACTGATGCAACGCTACATTTCTACAAACCTGATAAAGAAACAAACTCATCCTAATTTTGGAGAGCATGAGGGTGAGCACATTTTCTTGTTAGTATGAACTATTCCTTTAATAACATGATGAATATAATATAGAATATCCTGACTTCAGTTATTGAAAGAATCAGTAATTAAAGTACCTCAGCTGTTGCTTTCCTGTGTTATGAAAGCGTCTCCCGCAGCTCCGTTCTTGACGTTATCTTCTGCTGGTTTCTCAGAACATTCAGGCGTCTCGTCAGCTCTGTCTGTGTCACTTGAATCGTGTGTTGAATCGTCCGCCAGCGTAAATCTGCACCAGGATTCGTGTGTTGGATCCTGATCCTCATACGGAAAGCTAAAAGAACACAGCGCTCTCTGCATCATAACGTTCTTCCATTTCACACTTGACTTGGGTCTGGGAGTGTCTGGTTTAGACTGTGTGTTTCTGACGGATGAAGGACTCTTGAACTGAACTGGCTCCGGTGTCATCTCAGTGACATCTTCACAGTGTTTGAGTTCTTCTTTAAAGGTCTTTAGCCGTGAAACTAGAGACGCTTCAGAGTCCGGTGATGTTGTGTCAGGCTTTTCATGCAGATGTTCATCTGTGTTCGTTTCAGTGATCTTAAGGGATTTTTGAGTTGATTCCTCATTGGTTTGGACGTCCGTTTTGAGATCAGATGAATCGTGGTCGTTAATGTTTCTGTGTGCAGGTGCAGAAGCTTCTTTGATTGCACTAGAATTAATTTCAGGGAAATCAAACTCGGCCGACTCGCTTGAAACATCAGCAAAAGAGAACGAAATCCTTCTGTTATGACTCTGTCTGTCTGTTTTCCCCGGTCTCTGTCTGTTAACTGGGTTAGCGGTCATCGGGCTGTTGTCTGAACTGCTGCTGTCCAGTTGTCGGCGCCACAAGCGGCGACTCGTTTTTCTCGGCGGCGCCCGGATCACTGGAGGACTCTGGGTAGACGACGAATCTCTGCCATCATCCTGAATCTCAGAGGAGCCTTTGAGATCAAATAACGTGTGAGAAAACCGATTCAGAAGTCGTCTTTCATCTTTAGAGTCATCTTTGAAGTCATTATTGAAAGAAATGCATACTTTTATTCAGCAAGGACACATTAAATTGATCAAAAGTGTCATTTATAATGACAAAAGCTTTCTATTTCGAATAAATGCTGTTCTTTTGTACTTTCTGTTCATCTGTGAATCCTGAAAAATAAAATGCATCACAGTTTCCACAAAAATATTGTGCAGCACAACTGTTTTCAACATTGATAATAATCAGAAATGTTTCTTGAGCAGCAAATCATCATATTAGAATGATTTCTGAAGATCATGTGAAGACTGGAGTAATGATGCTGAAAATACAGCTGCGCATCACAGAAATAAATTACAGATTAACACATATTCACATAGAAAACAGCTGTTTAAATCGTAATAATATTTCACGTTTTCACTATGTTTTTGATCAAAATAAACGAAGCCTCTGTAAGCAGAAGAGACTTCTTTCAAAATATATTTTTAAAAAATCTTGAACATTCATGTATGTTTATATTTTGGGTATGTTTAGCCATATTTATCCAGTTTTGTCTTTCATAACAATAATATTTGTAACTCATTTAAAAGGGTGATGTCTACAGATCATAAACTCAGCAAACATGGAAGATGAATTTTAAAATGATATTTATATGCTGTTATGCCACATGGGTGTTAGGCAGTAAACAGACAGATACTTACTGTGTATAGGCCAATATGTTTATGTTTTTATTTATACAGTTGTACATAATGTGTGTGCACATCTGTACATAAGCATGTATTACTTGTTTTTATTTTTATTCTTGATTTCTATTCTCTTGTATGGAAACCTCAACAAATTGCTTTTGTGTTTGTGCACACTTGAATATATTCAAATAACATTCAAATGATATGCAAATTTTGTAAAGACTAACCTTTAACACAAGAGGACGCCGCAGGTGATGACGGACCCTGTAATGAAAGGGTTAATTATGCAGCCAGACACATCTGTGAGCCCTGATCTACACAGATTCTGATGAGAACTTGGACACTTTACTGTCAAAATAACTATGCGAATGGCTTCAGAAATTTATGGAGGCCCTAAAACCCAAAGTCTACTTTTTTTTTTTTTTTTTTTTTTTTTTTTGTATGATTCTCCATTTGACATCAATGCAAAATTTGCGTACTACGCACTTTACGCAGACCCTCGCATACTCAAAATAACCAAAGTATAGTTTGGGTTTAAAGAGACATACAAAAAAAAAATACAGAGAGGTACCAGTGAAAAAAAAAAAAGATTTCAGTGAAAAAAACAACAACAAAAAAAACGCTTGCAAAAATTCACCATCTCGTTCATGAACGTTGTGTTTGCTCTCATAATTTTTGTGATGGAAATAATATGAGGTGGTAGATAACCCTATAGCCTATTCCTGTACTTTTGCGAGAGAGTGCAGTTTATTGCAGAAACACATAGTTTTGAAAGCGAACGCCGTTACCTGTGGGAGCACAAATGTTTTTGGATCGAATGTGAATGTTTTGCAAGAGAACGCAACTTTTTCAGGACAAAATTATTTGTATTAAGAGCGGACGCAAATGTTTTGTGAAAGAACGCAAATGTGTTGTAAACTAAAGCAAAAATTCAACATTTTGCTGCAGAGCGCAAAGTTTCTATGTGAAGCGCAAACGTTTTACCAAAAAACACAAATTGTAAACTAAAGACAAGTTTTTCTGGGCAAGGCAAAAGTTTTGCAAATGAATGCAAAGTTTCTCAGAATAACGCGAAAGTTTTGAGAGTAAACGCAAAAGCATTGTAATAAACATTTTCCTCCATCTCATATTTATCCATCATCATCACCATCATGTCTCCTTAAGGGCTCTGTAGATACTAATGAAGGACATTCACTCATTTAGAAGTGAACGAGTGATTTTCGGCTCATCTGTGTCCCTGCAGCACAAAAGCAGTCATACAATAGACAACAATACATTGTATGGGTCAAAATTACACATTTCTCTTTTATGCCAAAACTTATTAGGATATTAAGTAAAGATCATGTTCCATGAAGATATTTAGTAAATTTCCTACCGTAAATATATCAAAACTTAATTTTTGATTAGTAATATGCATTGCTAAGAACTTCATTTGAACAACTTTAAAGATGATTTTCTCAATATTTAGATTTTTTTGCTCCCTCAGCTTCCAGATTTTCAAATAGTTGTATCTCAGACAAATATTGTCCTCCTAACAAACCATACATCAATGGAGAGATTATTTATTCAGCTTTCAGATGATGCATAAATCTCAGTTTAAAAATATTGACCCTTATGACTGATTTTGTGCTCCAGGGTCACACGCATGTCACTGACCTCCAGCCTGTGTGGTTTCTCATCTCTCTGTCTGCGTCTCTTGTTGTTGGACAGCATCCGGTAGAGCTGTAACTGTCTCCTGTACCTGCGGCTGCGGTGCATGTGGACCGGTCGCGTGCGGAGGCTGCGGTGGGACTTTAGGGAGGTGCTGGAGGGTGATGGAGAGGAGTCTGTCCCGGAGCTGCACAGCTGCAGGTCTCTGACGGAGCGAGTCATCGGCTTCGGACTATTCGAGTCTTCAGACCGATTACGGAGCATTTCTACTCGCTTCAGTTGCTCTCGGAAGCTTCTGGGCTTCGGCTTCAAAGATCCTGTGAAGCTCAGTATGGGAATCGGCATCTTCCAGATGCGTATGGCTCTCCTGAGCAGTTTGTGAGAGCGGGTGTTCAGGTAGATGGCGGGATGAGCCGCGCCGATGCTCTTGTTCTGGCGGAGGGTTTGTGGAGCAGACTCCTGCTCTGGTTCATTAGCAGCTGATGACTGAACATCACAGGAGCTTATGGATGAGGATAGAGCTTCTGCAGCACTGGACGACATTGCTGGACAAAAAGAAACATCTCTTAACCTCTAATGCAATACTCATTCACATATCAATGACCTGTATACAAGTTACAACGGTCCCTGGACCTGTCTTATTTAAGAATCATTGATTTGTGTCCCTGCAGCACAGAAGCAGTCATCAGTAGCACAGGTATATTTGTAGCAATAGACAACAATACATTGTATGGGTCAAAATTATCAGCTGTCTTTTATGCCATGAAGATATTTTGTTAATTTTTTATTAGCAAAATGCATTGCTAAGAACTTCATTTGAACAACTTTAAAGATGATTTTCTCAATATTTAGATTTTTTTGCTCCCTCAGATTCCAGATTTTCAAATAGTTGTATCTCAGACAAATATTGTCCTCCTAACAAACCATACATCAATGGAGAGATTATTTATTCAGCTTTCAGATGATGTATAAATCTCAATTTCATAAAAAAATTACCCTTATGGCTGGTTTTGTGCTCCAGGGTCACATATAGGCTTCTATTGTACCTTTTTTGTAAAATATCCTATTTTGAATCAGTTTTTATTTAAAATCTTGTTAAAGTTTTAGTATTTTTGTAGTGAGTTTTTGTAATTTTTATTAGGTTTTTTTTTTTTCATCTGTCTTTATGGTTTTTTTTTTTTTATTTATTTAATTATTTCAGTACTTAATCTAAATGAAAATTAGAAACATGTTTCCTTGGCAACTAATCAAAATAAAATAATTTACTTTTTTATATTTTCTATCTTGTTTATTTTATTTCAAGTATGCATGTATTGAATGATTCGTTTTAACTAAATGATCCTGGCCTGGACAAATCTCCCCCAACAGTTAAGAATTGTTTTAAATAAATGTTTATAAAAATTATGACTATACACACACAATCTATACTATAGTAGTGTATACTATAGTGACCATACTGTAACTTAAAATAGACTGAAACTGCTCTGAATGCACATGAACTAATGATCTATTCAGCGTCTTGTTTCAAAGAGATTCGATCACAGATCATAGAATTTGTAAATTATATAAAGCACTTTAGAAGTGAATATGAGTCTCACACACCTGTGGTGTTTCTCTTCGCGTTGCTTTTGTTCTTCTCCGTCTGTGATCGATGATTTTCACTCATTTCTGCTGATCAGCATCTGAAGCTTCAGTGATTCTGTAACCGATGCGATTTTAAATAACGCTTCACACTCGCATCGTTTGAATCGACTCTTTTCTTTCGAATCGCTCAGAACATTCGAATGCACTCCAGACGAGCGAATCATTCAGCTTGCGACATTAATTGCCACGAAGCAAGAATACGTTTTATTTTATTTTTATTTCATTTATTTTCTGTTGGATGCATGACGAAATAGATTTATTAAGAAGAGATGTTTATTTCTCAAGCCATTAAATCTCTGATGTTATGAAATAAATTTCGTATGAATGCGTTAAAATCTCTGATGTATAGGCTATAATATGTACAGTTTCTGCTTTTCCAGTCCATATAACCTATTAATATTCTTAATTATGTTTTTTATGCATAAAACTTTAGATACAGAGCTGAAAATGTCTGTGTGATTGGAACACTATTATACAATTTAGAGACTCATCAACAAAAAATAAGCAATAGAAACAACACAAGATCGTAATATGATGTATGATCAGATGTTCAACAATCAATAAATGACTCGTCACATCATCATGATTCTTGAGTTTAACAGTGAAGATTGCCAAAGCAGCAAAGAGTCAAATTCTACTTCCAGACGGATCACACACGATTCCTCCAGCTCATCGTTGTGGACATGAACAGGTATGATATGCTGTATTTCTCTCGTTTGATTCTGTGGTGAATTGTGCTGAAGGCTGATAATGTCAGTCTAAATGCAGCTCTGAAAGTGGATCACCAACCTATGAAAATAAATCAAGAGTTCAAGCATATATTAGATGAAACTCTACATTGTTAATACGTGTTAGATGATACAAAGACATAAACCGGTAACTATCCTTCATGGCTTCACTGATAAATGAAAAGAAGTTGAAGTGACGAGTGTGTGATAATGTGGTTTACCGTGAGCCGGATCAGACCCACGAGTCCAGAGGCTGCGGCGTCCTCTCCACTAAACCAACCGCAGGCCTGCTGGTCCTGATGAAATGCCTTTTATCATTCACTCCCTGAAACATCATGAACCCATTAAAGCAGCTCTGTCCATTATGTTTTATAATTTTTCAGAGAGTCATGCAGTACTATGCAGTACATTTTATCACCCAAACATGACAATCGTCTCACTCTCAAGTCATCCGAGATGTGGATGAGTTTGTTTCTTCATCAGGTTTGTAGAAATGTAGCACTGCATCAGTGTCTCAGCAATGGACGCTCTGCAGTGAATGGGTGCCGTCAGAATGAGAGTCCAAACAGCTGATAAAAACATCACAATAATCCACAGCACTCCAGTCCATCAGTGAACATCTGGAGAAGACAAAAGATGAAACAAATCCAGCATTAAGATGTTTTTTACTCAAATACATAGTCTATAATCCATAATAACACTTCCTCCAGTGAAAAAGTGCATCTGCTGTTGTCTCTCACATCAAAATCCAGACACATATTTGTTTAGAGCTGTTTAAACGCTGCTTGATCTGTGCAGATTTCTCTCCTGATTCACACCAGAACACTTTTTCACTGGAGGAAGTGTTATTATGGATTATAGACTCTATGTATTTGAGTTAAAAACATCTTAATGCTGGGTTTGTTTCATCTTTTGTCTTCTCCAGATGTTAACTGATGGACTGGAGTGCTGTGGATTACTTGTGGATTATTGTGATGTTTTTATCAGCTGTTTGGACTCTCATTCTGACGGC
Source organism: allo-octoploid hybrid of Carassius auratus x Cyprinus carpio (assembly GCA_024542945.1). Taxonomy (NCBI): domain Eukaryota; kingdom Metazoa; phylum Chordata; class Actinopteri; order Cypriniformes; species allo-octoploid hybrid of Carassius auratus x Cyprinus carpio. The sequence goes on along the minus strand of CM045026.1, from coordinate 219,945 downwards.
ACCCATTCACTGCAGAGCATCCATTGCTGAGACACTGATGCAGTGCTACATTTCTACAAACCTGATGAAGAAACAAACTCATCCTGATCTTGAATGATCTAAGAGTGAGCACAATTGCAGCAATTGTTAATTTTTTATCAAAATCTTATATCATTTCCTTGGCATTTGAGTAGTTGTATAGAGATTAATCTGTTATATGATGATCTCATTTATCATTTTAGGTTTTAGGTTGTTATTTTAAAGCTCTTTCATCAACTTATGTTGCTCTTAATGATGCAATATGAATACATTTAACATGAATTAAACGTTTAAAAGTTTCTGGAGAACACAAAAGACACTGGACACAACATGATCATTGACCTGAAAAGTTTCCCGTTCAATCATGTGACACGGAGCGTCTGCTGCTCGCTCTGCCTGATCAAGAGTGCAGCATCCATCTGCAGCAAAAAAAACAGCAACACATCACTGCATTAGTGCATTAAACACACACACACACACACACACACACACACACACACACACACACACACACACACACACACACACATCACTGCATTAGTGCATTAAACACACACACACACACACACACACACACACACACACACACACACACACACACACACACACACACATCACTGCATTCGTGCATTAAACACACACACACACACACACACACACACACACACACACACACACACACACACATCACTGCATTCGTGCATTAAACACACACACACACACACACACACACAGACACACACATCACTGCATTCGTGCATTAAACACACACACACACACACACACACACACACACACACACACACACACACACACACACACACACACACACACATCACTGCATTCGTGCATTAAACACACACACACACACACACACACATCACTGCATTAGTGCATTAAACACACACACACACACACATCACTGCATTAGTGCATTAAACACACACACACACACACATTACTGTGTTAATGCATTAAACACACACACACACACACACACACACACACACATCACTGCATTGGTGCATTAAACACACACACACACACACACACACACACACACACGCACACACACACACACGACTGTATTAGTGCATTAAACACACACACACGCACACACACACACACACGCACACACACATCTTTGCATTAGTACAAAATGCTTACACACATTTTGTGAAACTATGGCTCCATTTCTTAAAACTCTATACACAAAACACACACACAACATGAAAAACGTCGACACACGTCTTGCAAAAGCAAACACTTCTTTCAAAACTATTTTGACTCTTCGAAAAATTGTATTTTGTGTAGTAACTCTACACACAAACATAAAATGATTATCCACACACGCCAAACTACACACAGATGTGAAAAATGTAGAAAACCTGCAGTTTTTTTTTTGCTTGTTCAGAGTGCAGTGGAGCGCAGGAGTTTGTCATGGCACTCGCACATACAGTACATGCATATGCACATATATGTACACTGTATATACAGTATGATGATTATGCAACTGAATTGACTTTAGCTGTAGAATGACACTACTCACTTGTTAGAGCTACTTTACAGCAGAATTTGAATTTAATACTATTGTGAAGCTGCTGTGAAACAATCTATATTGCATAAAGCACTTTAGAAATAAAGTTGGCTTTCTGGCTTGGCTTGTATGCATGATAGAGTTTAAAGCATGTAATGTGCTTGTAGTTTTGCAGACTTGTTCTAAAGATTAGGTATATGAGTGAATGGTTTCACTGAGTGGGCCTCAAGTACCACTGTTAGTGTTCAAGCAATTTTTAAAAACTGTAAATACACACACACGCACACACACACACACACACACACACACACACACACACACACACTTAATTCTAACACTAAAGCTTGCATAACAAAGAAGGTACAGCACTTCTGGCTCATAAATATGCCGCATTCAAGTGGCAGGAATCAGTGACCTTGGTTCTTCTCCATTAAGGGCAGTGTGATGTCATCGTTCCCTTGCTTGGCGTTCCTCTGTTTTTTGGGCAGACTGGAGACGGCTGGCTGAAACACACGATCGATATTCATCATCAGCACAGTGCTCTCTGAAATTAATTCCATAAGTATGGCTGTGAAACACACATCCATCTGTCTGTCTTTAACTGCTGTTACCTTGAAGTGTGTTTTGTTCCAGCCGGCCTTACACAGCATGTGTCGCAGATCCTTATAGGCCCAAACCGTCTGCAGGATGTGTGATGCAGCTTTGGTCTCACGCACCGATTGGCTGACACGTTCACAGATCAACAAGACAGAAAACATCCTGATGAGACCAAAACTACAGCTTTACATCTACTGTTTAGGGCTGTTTCTATGAGAGTAGATTGGTCGATTTTAACACTTTGGTTATAGTGCTTTAGCATAGGGTGTTCTGGGTGGTTGTTATGGGTTTGCTAAGGTGTTCTGAGTTTGGATTTTACCACGTTTCTATGGCATAGGGTGTTTTGGGTGGTTGCTAAGGTGTTCTGAGTTTGGATTTTACCACATCACTATGGCATAGGGTGTTTTGGGTGGTTGCTAAGGTGTTCTGAGTTTGGATTTTACCATGTTGCTATGGCAAAGGGTGTTTTGGGTGGTTGCTAAGGTGTTCTGAGTTTGGATTTTACCACGTTGCTATGGCATAGGGTGTTTTGGGTGGTTGCTAAGGTGTTCTGAGTTTGGATTTTACCATGTTGCTATGGCATAGGGTGTTTTGGGTGGTTGCTAAGGTGTTCTGAGTTTGGATTTTACCACATCACTATGGTATAGGGTGTTTTGGGTGGTTGCTAAGGTGTTCTGAGTTTGGATTTTACCATGTTGCTATGGCATAGGGTGTTTTGGGTGGTTGCTAAGGTGTTCTGAGTTTGGATTTTACCACATCACTATGGCATAGGGTGTTTTGGGTGGTTGCTAAGGTGTTCTGAGTTTGGATTTTACCACGTTGCTATGGCATAGGGTGTTTTGGGTGGTTGCTAAGGTGTTCTGAGTTTGGATTTTACCACATCACTATGGCATAGGGTGTTTTGGGTGGTTGCTAAGGTGTTCTGAGTTTGGATTTTACCATGTTGCTATGGCATAGGGTGTTTTGGGTGGTTGCTAAGGTGTTCTGAGTTTGGATTTTACCATGTTGCTATGGCATAGGGTGTTTTGGGTGGTTGCTAAGGTGTTCTGAGTTTGGATTTTACCACGTTGCTATGGCATAGGGTGTTTTGGGTGGTTGCTAAGGTGTTCTGAGTTTGGATTTTACCACGTTGCTATGGCATAGGGTGTTTTGGGTGGTTGCTAAGGTGTTCTGAGTTTGGATTTTACCATGTTGCTATGGCATAGGGTGTTTTGGGTGGTTGCTAAGGTGTTCTGAGTTTGGATTTTACCACGTTTCTATGGCATAGGGTGTTTTGGGTGGTTGCTAAGGTGTTCTGAGTTTGGATTTTACCACGTTTCTATGGCATAGGGTGTTTTGGGTGGTTGCTAAGGTGTTCTGAGTTTGGATTTTACCACATCACTATGGCATAGGGTGTTTTGGGTGGTTGCTAAGGTGTTCTGAGTTTGGATTTTACCATGTTGCTATGGCATAGGGTGTTTTGGGTGGTTGCTAAGGTATTCTGAGTGGGTTTTACCACATCACTATGGCATAGGGTGTTTTCGGTGGTTGCTAAGGTGTTCGGAGTTTGGATTTTACCATGTTGCTATGGCATAGGGTGTTTTGGGTGGTTGCTAAGGTGTTCTGAGTGGGTTTTACCACATCACTATGGCATAGGGTGTTTTGGGTGGTTGCTAAGGTGTTCTGAGTTTGGATTTTACCACGTTGCTATGGCATAGGGTGTTTTGGGTGGTTGCTAAGGTGTTCTGAGTTTGGATTTTACCACATCACTATGGCATAGGGTGTTTTGGGTGGTTGCTAAGGTGTTCTGAGTGGGTTTTACCACATCACTATGGCATAGGGTGTTTTCGGTGGTTGCTAAGGTGTTCTGAGTTTGGATTTTACCACGTTGCTATGGCATAGGGTGTTTTGGGTGGTTGCTAAGGTGTTCTGAGTTTGGATTTTACCACATCACTATGGCATAGGGTGTTTTCGGTGGTTGCTAAGGTGTAAGGGAGTTGATTTTACCACATCACTATGGCATAGGGTGTTTTCGGTGGTTGCTAAGGTGTTCGGAGTTTGGATTTTACCATGTTGCTATGGCATAGGGTGTTTTGGGTGGTTGCTAAGGTGTTCTGAGTTTGGATTTTACCACATCACTATGGCATAGGGTGTTTTGGGTGGTTGCTAAGGTGTTCTGAGTTTGGATTTTACCACGTTGCTATGGCATAGGGTGTTTTGGGTGGTTGCTAAGGTGTTCTGAGTTTGGATTTTACCACATCACTATGGCATAGGGTATTTTGGGTGGTTGCTAAGGTGTAAGGGAGTTGATTTTACCACATCACTATGGCATAGGGTGTTTTCGGTGGTTGCTAAGGTGTTCGGAGTTTGGATTTTACCATGTTGCTATGGCATAGGGTGTTTTGGGTGGTTGCTAAGGTGTTCTGAGTTGATTTTACCACATCACTGTGGCATAGGGTGTTTTTGGGAGGTTGCTACGGGGTTGTTAAGGTGTTCTGAGTGGATTTTACCATGTTGCTATGGCATAGGACATTTTGGGTGGTTGCTATGGGGTTGCTAAGGTGTTGTGAGTTGATTTTACCACGTTGTTATGGCATAGGGTGCTTTGGGTGGTTGCTAAGGTGTTCTGAGTTTGGATTTTACCACGTTGTTATGGCATAGGGTGCTTTGGGTGGTCCCTATGGGGTTGCTAAGGAGTTCAGAGTGGGTTTTACCATGTTGCAATAGCATAGGGCATTTTGGGTGGTTGCTAAGGTGTTCTGAGTGGGTTTTACCACGTTGCTATGGCATAGGGTGTTTTGTGCGATTTGTCACCTGGTTCTGTTGATTGAGACCAGTTTCTGGACTCCCTGTCCCTGGATGAGGAATCTGGCGTTCTCCAGGTTCTCAGAGACGATCTCCAGTATAGTGTTCAGGACGGCCACCACCGTGTCTCCCTCCAGGTTCTTGGCGGGTCGCTGCTGGCCACAGGGCAGGTTACTGACCAGATCCCTCATGGCGTAACTCCCTGACCGGGCAGCAGAGAGACCGTCAGCCTCAGCATCACATGGAGAGAATCAGAGTAAAGCTGCTTCTCTGGATCTTACCGATGAGATCTTTGTTCTTGTGGTCGATGGCAAGGTTTCTGAGCGCGATGGCGATCGCTCGCACCACTTTATCAGCATCCGAGTGCAGCAGCTCCACCAGCACCGGCAGACCCTTCTCCTTACGCACCGTCGCTCGGATATAATTGGACCACTGAGAAAACGAAAAGTATGTTTAATTAAGAAGCTTTGATTCATGCTTTACTTCTCTCTATTGTAATTTTAAGTTTGTGTTTTGAACAGATAGTTTCACTTTTTACTCTGAAGAAGAAAGCACACTCAGTCACACCGTAAGTCATCTTAGTTTTGGTTTTTAATGTTTTCTCTAAAATCATTAATACTGTAATAATACAGGAAAAAAATATTAGGCCTAAATTTAGGATTTATATTTCCATTTCCATGCATTTAAATTACATAGTATTAAGTTAAACATACTAATAAACTTAATGTGTATAGACTTTGTGATCGGAATCTCTTTCCATCCAAAAGTACTTCAAATCAGAACACAGTTCAGCTGGTGAAGATCTAGTTTACTTGCAATGAAGTGCCTCAAAGCAAAACTCTGAACATCTCGCTGTCTCAGTCAAAACCAGTGATTATTCAATCCTCAGAAGTCCTAGCTGTATCAGTCTAGTACCTTGCTAACACCTCCGCATTGCATCCATAAACACCTACGCATTGCATAACAGAACAGCAGCCAATCAGATCACAGGTCATCTGACTGAGAGCTTTGGGTTTTGTGTGCAACATGCATGAGACGATCAGTGACAGATGGTCAGTAGCAGATGGTCAGGTCATGCACAGATGGTCAGTTGAAGAATGTCAGTTACAAATAGTCAGTTACAGACGGTCAGTTGCAGTCAGTCAGTTACATATGTTCAGTTACAGATGGTCAGTCGCAGATGGTCATTTACAGAAGGTCAGTAACAGATGGATAGTTTCAGACAGTTCCAGATGGTCAGTTGCAGATGGTCAGGTCAGGCACAGATGGTCAGTTATTGACGGTCAGTTCCAGATGGACAGTTCCAGATGGTCAGTCACAGAAGGTCAGTAACAGATGGTCAGTTCCAGACGGTCAGTTGCAGATGGTCAGGTCAGGTACAGATGTTCAGTTGAAGACAGTAGCAGATGGTGAATTGCAGACGGTCAGTCGCAGAGGGTCAGTTCCAAATGGTCAGTCACAGTTGGTCAGTCACAGACGGTCAGTTGCAGATGGAGAGTTACAGACAGTCCGATCCAGATGGACAGTTACAGACAGTTGGTTGCAGACGGTCAGTCACAGATGGTCAGTTCCAGACGGTCAGTTGCAGATGGGCAGTTACAGACACTCAGTCACAGATTGACAGTTCCAGACGGTCAGTTGCAGATGGTCAGGTCAGGTACGGATGGTCAGTTGAAGACAGTAGCAGATGGTGAATTGCAGACGGTCAGTCACAGTTGGTCAGTCACAGACGGTCAGTGTCTGGTGTGACTCACGGCCCAGTGTCCAGCTGACAGGTTCTGCAGAGCTCCGGCCGCTGCCTCCAGTGTGTTGTGATTCTGGCTCAGTTTGAGGAGTGACAGATAGAGTCGGACCACCTCCGGCTGGTACAGAAGCTCCAGGCCTGCAGAAACAGACACATTAGCATGAATTATTCATGAGACACTTCATACAATCACCTAAAATACATCTGAAATGAGAATGTGTGACGTGAAGACCAAATCCTGTCAGAACTAGAGTTCTGCATTATTTTAAAAACACGTGAGCGCTGGTCGACAGGCTTTTACTGGTGTTCTGAGAGGATTTCTTGAGCACTGCGAGACGAGCTACACACTGAAGTTTAATATTTAATGCAGAGGTTTGTTCAGATCACTCTGAGCACTAGTACTGGTGATGCTGGAGTTGGTAAACAGCACTCAATAACAGACATACAGTCACACCTGAACCAAGAGATTCAAGATTCAAGATTCAAACCAGATTCAGAAAGTCTGATCCCGGCTGAAAAGCAGAGACGATCACGTGAGGCTTTAAGGATTTTATATATCAGAACGTGTCTTTCATACTAACACATCAGTGAGTCAAACACACATCTAATGATCCTCCTGCTAGAAGATCATCAGACCATCCTCCTCAAATAAACATGTGCAGGTCATACTGAGAAACACACTGCATCTTAAACTCATAAAAACTCACATTTCACTCCAAAACCACAAGTAAACAAAAAACAATACTGCATAAAGAAAATGAAGACTACTTTTAAGACTGTTAATTTTTTTTTGTCTCCATTGCATTGCATTATATTTTATAACAATTAAGCAAATTTCCCCCAAGTTCTTATTACTGTATTTCTTACTTTTATTTTTTATTTCTTAACATTTATTATCCATGAAACCCATAAAAACTCGGATTTCACCTTTAAAATCATAAGACAAAATAATAATTATTTACTGCAGAAAATTACAAATATTTTAGGACTCAAAGTTTTTTTTTCTTTTGCATTGCATTATTATTATTTTTTATAACAATTAAACACACTTACCCTAAGTAATTATTACTTTAATGCATTGTTTTTCATTTTTAATTTATTATTTTTAAATTATCTTCAGTGATGAAATCTAAAAAGACTACATGATACACAAGAAAACTTACTTTTTTTTCATTAACAGCATATTTTTATAAAAATTAAGCACATTTCCCCTCAATTCCGTATTACTGTAATCCATTTGATTTGATCATTTTTTATTGTAATTATCCTCAATAATGGTTCTCATTAGACTCTCATTACTCTACTACTATAATTTTTACTGCATTCATGTAAAAAATGTTCAGATCAAATTAAATGCAGTACTACAAACACTAACCTCATGTATAAATACTTTAAAAAAAATGTTAAATAAAACATAACGATTTGCTTGAATATTGTGAGGAGATCTCATTCTCTTTCATTTTTTATATTTTCCAGTATGAAAAAAAACTTAAACTAAAAAAACGTACAAATTAGAAATGTTGCCTTGGCAAATAACTGAAATAAAAGAAGTATTAAAAATAATTTTCTGAAAGTAAAATAAAGATGTCATAAAATATAAATAATATATGAAAAATATTAAGTACTAAAATTGATGAAATATAAATGAACTAAACTTATTACTAAATTTCTATACTAAAAATAAATTAAAAGCCAAGCAGAATACTATAATTACATGAATTTATATCATAATACAAATCATAAATCCTATAACACTAAAATAACATAGTGAGGCTGCTTAGTTTGGTGGAATTGTGGGATACGGCTGACAGGACACATACTGAGCAGACAGAGTGTAAGTATTAAAATCGCAGCCCTGCCTGCAGTGTTTCTCAGGTTTCAGACACAGATTACAAATGAAACGTGACCAAACACAAACACACTGCAACCTTTCATCGGCAGACTCCTCCTGGACACATCCACACCGCCACTCTTCTTCTCTCCCACTCCGTGACACTTGCCTGAGGAGAACCAGCGCACACATCAGTGTGTGTGTGTGTGTGTGTGTGTGTGTGTGTGAGAGTGTGTGTGTGTGTGTTTCTGTGTGAGTGACACTGTGTGTGTGTGTGAGTGTGTGTGTTTGTGTGTGTGTGTGTGTGTGTGTGTGTGTGTGTATGTGTGTGTGTGAGTGTGTGTGGGCGCGTGTGTGTGTGCGCGTGTGTGTGTGTCTGTATGTGTCTTTGTGCATGTGTGTGTGCGTGTGTGTGTGTGTGTGTGTGTGTCTGTATGTGTGTGTGTGTGTGTGTGTGTGTGTGTCTGTATGTGTCTTTGTGCATGTGCATGTGCGTGTGTGTGTGTGTGTGTGTGTGTGAGTGTGTGTGTGTGTGTGTGCGCGTGTGTGTGTGTGTCTGTATGTGTGCGTGTGTGTGTGTCTGTATGTGTCTTTGTGTGTGTGTGTGTGTGTGTGTGTGTGTGTCTGTGTGTGTGTGTGTGTGTGTGTGTGTGTGTGTGTGTGTGTGTGTCTGTGTGTGTCTGTGTGTGTGTGTGGGGGGGGGGGGGGCGGTGGTGGGCGGCGTGTGGGAAGCTGAATTAAAACACTTACACTGATGGAACCATTCTTCTGCAGAAACCAGCAGAGCGGCCATGAAACACAAAACACACACACACACACACACACACACAAACATACACTCATCAGACACATTTCACAATATTTCAGTTAATTTTATTTTATTTCAGCTAGCTGCAAAGGCAGGATTTCTTATTTTCATTTAGTTTAGCTTGAAGTACTAAAATAACTAAATAAATATACTAAATAATACTAATAATACTAAATAAAAAACTATATAAACGTTTAAAAATAACAAAAACTAATAAAAATGACAAAAACACAAAAAATTACTAATACTTTAACTGAAATTTACATGAAACCTGAAAATACATATATAAAAACAAATCCAGAATTTTAATTAAATACAACAGGATTGATATATGATACTAAAGAATAAATATGATACTAAAATATCCTGCGTGTTACATAAACACTGTTCAAGCTGGATATTGTCCATGTGAGTGGGGTCAGTGAGATATTCTTCTGAAAAAATTAGAAATTAATACTTTTATTAATCAGGGATGCATTAAATTGATCAAAAGTGACATTAAAGACATTAATAATGTTACAAAAGCTTTCTAATACAAATAAATGCTGTTCTTTTTGAACTTCTGTGAATCCTGAAAAATAAAATGTATCACAGTTTCCACAGAAATATTGTGCAGCACAACTGTTTTCAACATTGATAATAATCAGAAATGTTTCTTGAGTAGCAAATCATCATATTAGAATGATTTCTGAAGATCATGTGACACTGAAGACTGGAGTAATGATGCTGAAAATACAGCTGCACATCACAGAAATAAATTACAGTTTAACAGATATTCACATAGAAAACAGCTGTTTTAAATTGTAATAATATTTCAAAATTTTTACTGTATTTTTGATCAAATAAATGCAGCCTTGCTGAGCAGAAGAGACTTCTGAACTGTATTGTACTATTTTACTTCTGTAATGATGGATTTGTGAGTGCTGCTATAATAATGGTTCAGTAAGTGTCTGACCTTTGGACGTTATTCCTCCAAAACGTTCCGACTCATCCTTCTTCTTATGGTGACCTCCTGGTTTCGCGCTGTGATTGGCTGCTTGGATGTGGAATTTCTCAGCTCCAGGAACCTCTTTGTGCACGTGATACGACAGATTACGCAAGATACAGACACAGTTCTCCACCGACTGTGGAAAAAACACGAGAAACACAGGTGTAAGACTGAGAGGAAGCCTTCAAAACCAGGAATATGATTCAAACACACTGCAGGAGAGATGCACATAGAGCATCACATAACATAAAAACAAATGTATAATATTTTTTATAATAATAATAATAATAATAATAATAATAATAATAATAATAATAATAATTATTATTATTATTATTATTATTATTATTATTATTATTTAGTTTTGTTTAAAGTTTAGTTTATAAATTATTATTATTAAAGTAAACTAAACTGGAATTAAAAAGTTAATAATAATAATAATAACAATTATTATAATTAATGAATTTAATAATAATAAATAAATATTTAGTTTTAGTTAATAATAATAACAATTATTATATTTAATTGAACATAATAATAATAATAAATATTTAGTTCTAGTTATTAATAATAATAATAATAATAATAATAATAATAATAATAATAATAATAATTATTATTATTATTATTATTATTATTATTATTTAAATGTGTTTAAAGTTTAGTTTATAAATTATTATTATTATTATTAATGTAAACAACAGGAATTAAAAAGTAAATAGTAATATAAAACAATAATAATAACCATTATTATTATTATATTGAATAAAATCACATAGTATAATTTAAAATAATAACAAAAATAATTTAGTTGTAGTTGATAATAATAATAATAATAATAGTATTTAAAATATGTTAAATCATATTTCATTTTAAGTTAAATATTATAATTTTTTTTCCTTGTTTTCGGGGTGAAATGTGAGGTGAGCAGCTGATGTGCAGGTGTGCCGTGGCCTGGATTTCTATTTAAATGCTTACTTTGTTATTTATGTCCCTCTTGGCGACAGCTGAATAGAGCGCGTGCAGCAGAGCGTCCACCAGAGCGTCACACTCACGCAGTCTCTGTCGAGCTTCGGCTCCGTCTGAACTCACGTTCCTGCAAACACACGAGCACAAAATAATCCAGCCGCAGTCTGACGGAACAGCATCAGAGCAACCAAAAACCGCTTAACCCTCAGAACGCATTCAGCTCGTTTTGACCCGGAAGATATAAAATTTTTTTAAATGCATAGAATTTAGTGAGGGAATTAAACTTTGTAAATGTGTTAAGACCCTTGAAATAAACATAATTTATTTTATTTATTTTTTCACATTTTTTACAATTATGTTTTAAGAAATATAAGCATTAAAGTCATTTTTGACCCGAGTGTGTATGGAGCACCATTAGTGTCAAAAACATTTTACATTTTATAAAATTAACTATGAAGTTATATTAGTGTCAAAAACTTTGGTAAAGTAAAATTAATTTATTTTGTTTGAAAACTTTTCAGAGTAATATTTATGTTGTTTTGATGTTGTTTTGTTAGGAAAAAAATATATGTAGGTTTTATAAATTTGGATCATGAGTTTAATTAAACTTCAATTCATTCCAGCGGGGTTGATACTGAGATTATATGTTCTTATAAATTTCATACAAAGATATATTCAAATAAAATTTTGCCTCAATATTGAAAAACAAATCTACATATTTTGCATCATAGTTTTTTTTTTTTTTTTTTTTTTTTTTGGTGTAGTTCATATGTAATCTAAATGTTTTAATAAATAAAAAAGGGTTACATACAGTAATAACATGGTTAAATTCAAATTTTCCTTTTTTAATTTAACAATGGATTACTGAACAAATTGCTCTTTTTTTAAATAAATTAAATTATAATTAAAAAAAAAAATTAGGGATAAAAATCTACCTCAGCTTCTGCTCTAAACTATAGGGAGCCCTTTTACATTACTATAAGGTTATAATTAACAAGAGCCCAAACTTAAATGCAGTTACTATTTATTTTTAACTTCAACACTCAAATTAAAAAAATTGTATGGAAATATGTAAATTGTTTTTAAATTAACTTCTAAAATTATACAATTTCTATTTGTTGTTGCTAACTTGTTTCATAAAATAATTATTTAAACACATGCATTAAATAATTAAGACATCACTAACAGGTAAAATAAATGAAGCACAGGCCTAGTCTAATATTTCACAGAATGCTCTTCACTAGACTTCACTTCTGTAGCAAATAACGAGCTGGAGACGCTGAAGACTTGCCTGAGGTAAATGAAATGCTACGTGACATTTCGTTTACATGCTGTTTTAATCTTTCCGCGGTTGAAACGCTAATTGAGCGATTACGCAAGGGGTGAGATGTTCATTCATGTATATTTTGCGTTAAAACTAGTAGTAAAGATGAAGGGATGATAGTGCACCGTGCAGAGAATTTTCGGTATGAATACATGTGCCGTTAGACCCCTAGAGAAAAGCGAACCTCAGGCATCCTGAAGTGTTCTTGAAGACCGTGTTCCACTCCGGGGCTCCGGGTCGGGCCGGGTCATTCGGGTCTCCTCTCAAACCCGAGTGAGGGATAATGATCTCGTCGGTCAGCGTCTGCAGGCCGTGGTTGATGACAATCATCTTCAGAGGCTCATGGGACGAGAGATTCCACAGCGTTCCTGAGAAACACAGGAGGAAACATCAGGAGAGTCTGTGTACATTCACCAGAACTAAGAATGATTCCATTTACTGGACAGTCGTGGCTTGCTATTAAGCACTGATGGAACTACAACATTCAGTTCAATTCAGTTCAGTTCACTTCAGTGCTGGTGACCAGTTAAGATAGTGGAAGTGTTTCTGTAGCTCAAACAGAAGAGAAGGAAAGAAGTCTCTTCTGCTCAGCAAGGCTGCATTTATTTGATCAAAAATACAGTAAAAATTGTGAAATATTATTATGATTTAAAACAGCTGTTTTCTATGTGAATCTCTGTTAAACTGTAATTTATTTCTGTGATGCACAGCTGTATTTTCAGCATCATTACTCCAGTCTTCAGTGTCACATGATCTTCAGAAATCATTCTAATATGATGATTTACTGCTCAAGAAACATTTCTGATTATTATCAATGTTGAAAACAGTCGTGCTGCACAATATTTTTGTGGAATCTGTGATGCATTTGATTTTTCAGTATTCACAGATGAATAGAAAGTTCAAAAGAACAGCATTTATTTGAAATAGAAATCTTTTGTAACATGTCTTTACTGTCACTTGTGATCAGTTTAATGCAGTATTCATTTCTTTCATCGTTCCAGTGAAATCATTCATTGGAATCAGTGTGATTTATCATCATTTAGATACTATTATAGTTATTGTTATTATATTAAGTATTAGATTTTATTTATATATTTTCTGTTTTCAATGAATTTAAACTTTTAGTAACTTTGTTGTATTTTTGTCATTTTTATTGTTTTTAAATATCTATAGAGTTTTTAGTTTTTTTTTTTTTCAATTTCAGTTTGAGTTACTTTTACTTTTTACTATCAAGTTTAACTAAACAAAAAATGAGAAATGTTGCCCGGTCAACTAGCTTATATAAAATAATTTTTAAAAAATTATATTTTACTTTATTTCAGTTAACACTTATTTTATACTGAGTTAGGGCTGCGCGATATTGGAAAAAACTGACATTGCATTATCTTTTTTTATGTGATATATATCGTGAAGTATAGAAATGCAGGAATGTTCATCTGATGTCTTGAACTGCGCAAATATTTAATAATTTATAATTTTAGAATAATTGGGTTTATTGTTTTTTAAATATGCCTATATAGTTCTTATTAATTTTTATTTCAGTTTTAGTTATTTTTGTACATCAAGTAAAACTACATCATAGAAATCAGAAATGTTGCCTTGTCAGCTGAAATAAAATAGTTTAAGTTTGATGTGTTTTATTTTAATTCAGTTAAAATAAATTTTTTGTATTTATTTCACGAAAAGAAAATGTTTTTATGGCTTTAGTTTTAGTTACAGTTTTAGATAACTATATTAACCCTGCTTGGAATCAGAAACGGAATGTTTTGTAACATTACAAATGTCTTTACTGTCACTTTTAATCAATTTAATGCATCCTTAATGAATAAAAGTAGTAAATGTATTTTAAAAGTTGTCCTTGTTACAGTGTAAGTATACATTTAAGTACTGAGTAATATTAACTAAATGTACTTACTATATGGTTAGAGTTAGGATTAGGGTTACTTGCATGTAATTATGCATAATTGATTGTTATTATAATAGTAAGTACATGTGTAACAAGGACACTTTAAAATAAAGTGTTACCGTAATTTCGTTCACTTTTAAACTTGAAAGCACAAACCTGTGACGAGCTCTCGGACTTCCACGTCGTCGGTTCTCCTCAGGAGCCTCAGCAGCGCAGGAATGCCGTCCGAGTTCTTGATGGCCACCTTGTTGAAGTTGTCTCGGCCGAAGGAGATGTTCCTCAGCGCGCCGCAGGCCTTGCGGTGGACCTCGGCTTTGGGATGATCCAGGAGCCCCACCAGGATGGGGATCCCTCGCAGCTGCCGGACGTCCTGCTTGACCGTGTCGTTCTCGTAGCAGAGGTGCTGCAGGTACGCGGCGGCGTTGGACTTCACCGGGTCCATGGGGTGGCTCAGCATGGAGATGACCTCCCGCAGGTTCGGGTCCCGCCAGCGCGGATCCTTGCGTATGGTGTTGAGGCTCACCATGCTGGCGCGTTTCTGCGGGATGAGCGTCTGTGCACGGTACAGGTCCTGGAAACAGAGCTGGATGATTAATTAATAACGGAATCGGAACCAAAATTCAGAACCTCTAGAGTTTCCCAACCACTCGGCAATGCAAGAATTTGATCAATTCCAATTCAGTTCTGACTCTTATTGATTTCCAGTGACGATCCCAATTAGTTTAGTTTACACTGCAAAAAATTATTCTCTTACTTAGTATTTGTGTCTTGGTTTCTAGTATAAATATCTAAACATGCTTGAATCAAGATGAATTACTGTACAAGTAAAATGACTTAAGATGCCATGTTTTGTATCAAAATTTTGTTAGTTTTTTCTTAAAACAAGTAAAAAATATCTGCCAATGGGGCGATAAAAATTTTATCAAAAAAAAAAAAAAAAAAAAAAAAAAAAAAGAAAATAAAAGAAAATAAAAGAAAATAAAATTCAGACATTTTTGCTTGTTTAAAAAAAAAAATTACAAATTTTTGATACATTTTTTTTAAAAAAAAAACAACACTTAATATCTTAAATCATTTTACTTGTCATGTCGAGCTGAAATAAAATAAGTTAAAAAAATTATGTTTTGTTTGATTTCAGTTAACATTTATTTTATTTCCAGTAACAAATTTTTTTTTATGGATTTAGTTTTAGTTACAGTCTTAGTTATTTTGTTTGCAAGGTTATTTTCTACTTTTGACACGCCAATATTTATTTATTTTGTTTGTAAAAAATGAAAGACAGAAAGTGCACTCTTTCATTAGAAAAAAAAAATCCCACCTTTAATAGTTAATAGTTAAAATTACCTTTATTGAAAAATGAGGGCAAAAACAATTAAAATAAAATAGAATAAGATAAGATAAAATAAAATTAAATTTAAAAAAAAAAAAATAAGATAGATCAAATAAAATAAAATAACATAAAATAACATAAGATAAAATAAAATAAAATTAGATAAAATAAAATAAGGTAAAATAAAATAAAATAAAGTAAAATAGAATAAAATAAAAATAAAAATAAAATAAAATAAAATAAAATAAGATAAATAAAATAAAATAAAATAAAATAAAATAAAATAAAATAAAATAAAATAAAATAAAATTAAAACAAATAAAAAAAAAATTGTTCAATAATCTTAATGAAGGTAAAGTGTTCAATTAATGGAGGTTTTGATTTTAGGTCATCGCCCAGCCCTACCTGTAAATATGCATGGGTGGTCAGGTCCAGCGCGGGCCTCATGTGATGGACTGTGTCCGGCTCTGGTTTGGAAGCGGCGCGGGTGAAACCGTCGCGGTGGAGCGGCAGAGTGTAGCAGTTCTCCGGTAAGAAGGTCCGGCCGGGAAAGAAGGGTAATCCACGCAGCAGTGTGACGGCCTGAGCATTCAGCGTGCCGTACAGAGACGGCTGATCCGTGGGAATCTCGCTGGGAGGGTCAGAGGTCACGCTGGGGTCAGGGTGAGGAGGTCGAATCGTGTGTGTATCGTCCTTCCCGCCCGAGGAATCAGGAGGCGGCGCTCGATCCGGACACTGAACATCCAGATACGGTGTCTGGGATACTTCCAATCCTTCAGATGAAGCTTCCTACACAGAAAAATAAAAAATATAAACATGATTTGAGGAAAAATTTTCCCAATACAAATCAAGTGTTATTTTAGTATTGTTCAGATCATATTATTATTATTTTTTATATTTTAATTAACTTATTTTTTTATTAATTTTTTAACTTAATTTTGTATTAATTTTTATATAATTTTTATAAAATGAAAATTATATAGTGTATCTTAATGAACAACTTGATGAAATGAATGACAAGCTAAATAAAAAATAGAAATGTTGCCTTGTCATCTTGCTGAAAAAAATATTTATATATTTATATATATTTATATATTTATAAGTTAAATATATTTAACTTGATTGGTGTTATTTTAGTATCGAGATAATATAGTTTTGGTTAATATTTTTAACGATTTTATATATTTTCTGCTTTCATGTTAATTTTAGTTCAAGTTTTAGTAATTTTGTTGCATGCTTTTGTCATATTTCTTAGTTTTAGTTTTGTCTATATATTTTTTAAATTTATTTTTTATTTCAGTTTTAGTCTTAATTATTTTAGTTCATCAGGTTAGACTTAATGAAAATGATTAATGAGTCCTTGGCAACAAACTGAAATCAAATAATTTTAAGTTTTTATTATTATTATTATTATTATTATTATTATTATTATTTCTGTTAAAGTTTATTTTATATAAAGTAAAATTTGTGTGGTTTTAGTTTTAGTCAACTATAATAACCCTCTTACAAATATCAAACAATTCTTAAATAAATATACATTTACTTGAGAAGTAAATGACTATTTTAACACATTACGTCTTGTTTTCTTAAAGATCATCAAATTTAATAATTAAAACCTACTTTTTATCAGAAGAAAAAAATCTACAATGAATCATTAGTCATCAATTATAAATGATCTGTTTATAAAAATAATCTGTTTAAATAATTATTTTATTGTTCTGTATCAAATGCATCAAAAATGTATCAAGTGGGTTTGTGCTTACTTTTGGTATATTTTTAAAAATAAAGACTTCTTATAAACCAAATAGTCCTCAGTAAATGTATCTTGATTTAAAAATGTTTCAATATTTGCACTGAATAAGACAAAAATGACCCGCAGTTTCCAAACGAAGCATAAAGAGGCGTCTCAAAGTGCCAGATTAATAACAACACATCAACCTGAACACATTCACAGCGTGAATAAAGATGATATTTTCTCACCTGAGAGTCTGGATTCTATAAAACCTGATTTAATTTGTGTCCTACTGAGGTGTATAAACTACTGCGGGGCAGTTCTGAAGAAACTGACTGAATTAAATTTAACCCTTCACCACCACACACTGCAAATAAATGTTTTCTAGTTTAAATGTGTCCCTGCAGCACAGAAGCAGTCATCAGTAGCACAGGTATATTTGTAGCAATAGACAACAATACATTGTATGGGTCACAATTATACATTTTTCTTTTATGCCAAAAATCATTAGGATATTAAGATAAGATCATGTTCCATGAAGATATTTAGTAAATTTCCTACCGTAAATATATCAAAACTTAATTTCTGATTAGTAATATGCATTGCTAAGAACTTCATTTGAACAACTTTAAAGATGATTTTCTCAATATTTAGATTTTTTTGCTCCCTCAGATTCCAGATTTTCAAATAGTTGTATCTCAGACAAATATTGTCCTCCTAACAAACCATACATCAATGGAGAGATTATATAAATCTAGATTTCAATAAAATTTAAAATTAAGACTGGTTTTGTGGTCCAGGGTCACAAATATCTAAAATTTCTTGAACCAGTACAATTACTGTACAAGTAAAATGACTGAAGATATTTTGTCTTGTTTTTTGTAAAAAAAAAAAAAAAAAAAAAAATTGTTAGTTTTTTTCTTTTTTTAAAAAAAAAGCAAAAATATATGCCAAATGGAGCAACAAAAATAATTTTTTTAGCCTTTGAATTAAGATTATTTTTCTTACCCCATTGGCAGATATTTTTGCTTGTTTTAAGCAAAAACTAACAAAATTTTGATAATTTCTTTTAGAAAACAAGACTTAATATCTTAAATCATTTTACTTGTCAAGTCAATTCATCTTGATTCAAGAATGTTTAGATATTTATACTAGAAAACAAGACAAACAATAAGTTTTGCAGTGCAATACTGAAACAAGATTATTCATATTCTTTAATATATATATATATATATATATATAATGCCTATAATTATTCCTATACAATATATATTATATAGATAGATAGATAGATAGATAGATAGATAGACAGATAGATATAGATATAGATATAGATATAGATATAGGTAAAGATATGGATATATATTAGATGATGATATGAAGCGAGCGCTAGATCTGTATTATTCACCTTCAGGAGGTTGGGCACGACCTGTTCACTGGAGCTGCTGGAGCTGAGTGGGTTGGGTTCACTCTCAGGACTGGACGATTTCTCCGTCCCAAAGCCTGAGCTCTCAGTCTGCAGAACATCAGAGAAGCAGCTCAGCGTGAGCTCGTTAACATCACATCCACACACACCGCGCCTCATTAGCCTGCCGTTTTAGGCTCGTAAACAATATCTACTTTTAACATCCAAAAATGAATCATTAGGCATGAATTATAAATGATTTGTTTATGAAAAGAACCTGTTAAAATAATTATTTTTGGGCTCGCAAATTGTAGTCAAACTATGAATATTTAAATCCTTTTTTTATTGCACTGCCTAATGAAACCCGGTTATTAAGCAAATTCTTGTTTAATATAAGCAGACAGATGCCAACTGTGAAAAAAAAAAAAATCATGTTGTTCTTTCACAGTATTTTTCTATTGTTTTTCAGTACAAATATCTAAACATTCTTAAATTAAGATCCAGTTACTTGAGAAGCAAATGACTTTAGGTAATAAGTCTTGATTTCTGAAAAATGCATCATAACTGAGTTTATACTTAAAACAACAACATCTAAGGAGTCAGAAAATAATCACTTGGTCTTTGAACTGTTTTGTTTTCTGATGGTTATTTTTTCTTATTTTAGACATAAACTCACTTCATTTTTGAAGAATTTTCTGAAAATAAGACTTATATTTGATGTATTTAAATTTACGGCTAAAGTAAATCTCTCTTTTGGGCCCTGAAGAGACATAAAAAAAAATATATATATATGTATATATATATATATATATATATATATATATATATATATATATATATATATATATATATATATATATATATATATATATAGTTTTTAGTAAGGGAAGGAAACTTTGCAAAGGTTTTAAGACCCTCAAAACACACATCATTTATTTTTTTCCCCAGTTTTTTTTCCCAAATATTTTTAAGAGATGTAATCGTGTTTCATGTTCAGGTCATTTATGGAGTACCATTAGTGCCAAAAATACTTTTTGTAAAATTATCTTTTAAGTTAAATTAGTGTCAAAAAACTTTTAGAAAATATAATTAGCCTTTTGCCCATATCTCACACATTTTGGGGTCTGAATTTTGTTGATGTACATGAATATACCCACTGCAGCATGAAAAATGTATCATTATATTTTCATCTGAAAATCAAAGATTATGGAAGTAACCTAAATTTATTTAGTTTGAAAGCTTTTCAGAGTAATATTTATGTTGTTTTGTTAGAAATAAATATGCAGGTTTCATAAATTCAGATTGTTTTGTGCAATCATGAGTTTAATTAAATTTCATTAATTCCTATAGGGTTAATACTAGTAATTCTCAGATTTTATAAGTTTTGTAGCATGACATATTCAAATAAAATTTCTCAGCAATATTGAAATTTTGCTTTATAGTTTTTGTGTGTGTGTGTGTGTGTGTGTGCTTCATGTGTATTTTGACATTTCTAGGAATGTCGCAAATTTTAATAATCAAAAAAGGGATAAATACAGTACAATGATGGTGATAACATGGTAACATTCAAATCAATTTTTCACATTCACTCAATAATGAGAAGTTACTGATCAGAAGCAATATGGTTTTAATTGAGAACTACTGTATATTAAGCTAAGACTGTTTAATAAAATAACAATTCTTCAGGTTCAAACGGACCCAGAATGAAAAATCATATGTGGACTTTGAATGTATTATGAGGGTTAAGAATGTTTAGATATTTGTAATGGAAAAAGTAAAAAATACTGATGAAGAACATTGTGTTTCCTCAGTTGGCATCTCTCTGCTTATATTAAAAAGCATTTGCTTAATAACTGGCAATGCAATAAATGAATAAAAAAGGATTCAAAAGGATTTAAATATTCATAGTTTGGCTTGAATCTGAGAAGAATGAAATCATTATTTTAGCAGGTTCTTTATATAATGAATCATTTATAACTTATGATCAGAAATGCTTTTCTGCAGCGTTCCTACATGTGTTTCTGTGTGATTTGAGCTTTCGGGGTCGGATGCGTCTGAGGATGGGGTTTCTGCCGTCTCCTCCGTCTGCTCTTTGGTGTCTTGAGCTGAAGGTTCCTCCAGATCCGGCTTCTTTTGGACCAAAGGGAAGAACATGAACAGGTGACGTTAAGATGAGATCACGCAGGTCAAGCACAGCTTCACTGATTCACGTTTCTCAAACCAAACGTCTCCACATAAAAGTGCATTATGAGATGACGGAAAGCCCTTTGGTGTAAAAACACACTTAAGAAAAGCAAACAGAACTTCCTCCAGAGCAGCGGTGAATTATACATGAGCGCAGCTTCATAAACACAACACACACTTCAAGAGACGGCTTACACACTTCAGGAAAAACATCTGCACTGTATCTGCTAACAAGAGCGAGATATAACGCTATACGGATCGGACGTGACCACACAAACATCTACAACACAACGGTCTTCATTCAATCTTATTTATTTCTTATGATAAATGACACTTGCTTTGATTTAACTGATCTAATGCAATGCAATTCACACATGCATGGACTGACTCTGTTGTCTTCTGTACAGCCGATTCATTTCATAATTGATGAATTTTGCAACATCGACACTGTTATATAACTGGATTGAATAATCATTTAACAGAATTGATCTGAATAATGACACTATTATCTTCTGTAGAGCTGCTTATAGATAAAAAATTGAATTCACACACTTATTGAACTGAACTGAATCAACACTAACTTGATTCAGTTGAATCAACTGAATTGTTGGCATCATCGATTCTGTAAGTGTCCTGTTTATTTTTGTGAACTACTTTGCAATAATATAAGTAGCGCTGTTAAGTTAAAATTAAAAAGCTTCGGGATTGCACTGCATAATGCTAATTCCTTCCTTGAAAAGGCCAGGAAAGTGATTCGCTTTACAGTTATTGAAATGAACTGAATCAACACTGAACTGAAATGAGCTGAATAATGATATTGTCTTTTCAGCATTGCTTTACAGCAGAAACTTAATTTGTCTCATATTTGCTGAAGTTTGCATCATTGATGTAATCAATTTCAACTATAAGCAGCTCTACAGAAGACAAGAGAGTCATTATTCAACTCAGTTCAGTTCATGCATGTGTGAATGTCAGTGCATTAGATGACAAAGCAGAGCAAGTGACATTTATTGTAAGGAAGTTGCACAAACACACTCTGGCTTTTACAAAGACATCTGAAGACCTTTGACTTGATTAAGTTGAATCAACTGACTTTTTTGCATCATTAATTCTGTTATTTATTTATTAACAGCCTGTTTAAAAAAGTGCTGTAAAAAAGTGCATTTACTTTGTATGCATTTGTTTTTGGGTCCTATAACTCAACAGGTATCATTCAATCTAAAAAGATTCAGGATTGCATTATGAAACATAATTTATTAATAGTTCAACTATGTGTAGAAAACTGCAG
>CM045026.1:152500-187500 GCA_024542945.1 allo-octoploid hybrid of Carassius auratus x Cyprinus carpio | reverse complement strand
GTCTCTGTGATGGAGAATAGGACAAGATCTTGTTCTTCCAGCGGAGGATGCTGGGATGCGAGAGCGGCTCGATCTCCACATCACTCAGCGCCACAAGAACATCATCGTCCAGCTTGCTCGGTGAATCCCTGGCCACAGTGAAAGCAGGAGAATCAGAAGAGGAGCTCAGAAGGTGTGTTTTCTGAACGAGTCTGAGCGGTGTGTTCGGTCTCACCCTGCTATAAACACATGAGCTCTGAGGCTCAGATCCGTCGTGCTGTGTGTGGATTTAAACGAGGAGCTGGAGGAGCTGGAGGAGTCCGGCTGGACCGTGTCCTCGTCAGTGTCCTCGTCAGCTGTGAAATACTCGTCTGAGCCGCAGCTGGAGCCGTCTTCATCAGCGCTCCGCTCCAGCAGAACCTTCTCAAAGTCCTGCAGCAGATCCCGCACCGGGAACACTTTATCTGAATCAAGAAACGATCCATCAGAGCGCCCTTTCAACCAGGAAAACACAGACATTAGAAACAGCAGGAAATTTGTCTTGGACTCAAAGAAATATATATATATTTTAATGTACTTTGGAATTAATTTTTTGAGACGCAGAATGTAACAGAAGCAAGGACATCGTTAAAATAGTCTACATGTGACATCAGGGCTTCAACCGTTATTGTACGAAGCTATGAGAATACTTTTTGTGCGCAGAGAAGATCAGTGTTGCTTACGTTCAGTAGAAAGCGTGCGAAGAAGACGGAAACTAGGAGAGAAGAAATGCTGAATAAATTATGTTATTATTGTTTTCTTTGCGCACAAAAAGTATTTTCGTAGCTTTGTAAAATTACGGTCTCTTAACTCTCTCTTAGTCATTGATCGTCGTAATATTCTCGCTGTCTGTGGAGGGTCAGAGAGCTCTCGGATTTCATCAAAAATATCTTAATTTGTGTTCTGAAGATGAACGAAGGTCTTAAGGGTTTGGAACGACACGAGGGTGAGTGATTAATGACGGAATTTTCATTTTTGGGTGAACTTACGCTTTAAGGAACTATAATAATAAAATAATTGTAATCAAGGTAAAGTGCTGGTTTCAGGTCATGTGTTCAGAGAGTGACCTGCGGATGAAGGGTCCTCGGTGGAGCTCAGGTGCTCCTCCAGCATCTTCAGTCCGTCGCTGCTGCACAGATCCACGAAGCAGCCGAGGAAAGCCCAGTGTTCGGCCCACGGGAGTCCCATCTCATGAGCCAGCTCTCTGCACACACAGCGTGTTATACCTCGCTCGTGAGACATGAGTACAGTAGTGCTGACAACATTAGCGTGTGTGTCTGTGAGGGAGAGATGGATTCAAGCATTATTAATTAGGTCAGCGTGCTCACCGGCCGACTCTCTCTGCGCCGCGCTCCGAGTCAGTCTTCAGGATGTGATGGAAGTGTTCGGCTCGCTCTCGCCGCGGCGTCTTCCACAGTCTGAGAAACTCCTCGGCCTGCAGGACAACAACATCTCGCTCAGATCTGACTGTTTCTTATTCGCCAGTCTGTGATTGGACGATGCATTTGTTTGAGGAATATCCTATTCATTTGTTCTTCTTTGTTTCTCTTATTCCTTTGCAATTGTGGTCCTAAAAGGCATTATATAAAATTATAAATTATGAATTATATATATATATATGATTATTGTTATTGCTACTACTAATAAAAATAATATTATTGATTTTAAAATTGTTATTATTATTGTTATATTTTGTGTTCCAACGGATATTGTTTATGAATTTCTTTTAATAATAAAAAAAAATATAAAATATTAATATTAATAATAATAAAATTAATTATATTCATTTTAATGATTATTATTATACATTTTGTTCTAACTTAATATAATATAATAATTTTAATATTTTTACAAATTATACAAATAATGATTTATTAAGCTTGTTTGTAATAATAATAAAAATCATTTTATTATTATTACTACTAATGGTAACAACAATAGAAATAATAGTAATAATAAAAACAACAACAATAAAATACTAGTAATAAAATTAATATTATTATTTTTTAAATTATATTAAATTATTATTAATATAATATGCGTTCCAACAAAAATTATTATATTTTAATAACAACCAAAAAACTTTTTTTAAGTATAATGATGATTCTCTATTATGCTTGTTTGAAATAATGATAATAATAATAATACTGTTATATTTAAATTATTTAATATTTTATTAAATATTAATGTTATGCATTTTAAAATTGTTTAAAATCATGATTATACTTTTACATTTTAATAACAATAATTTAATTTATTTAAAATAACAACATTATCTTTTTACATTTAAACAATAGTTTAGTCTATAATTTATTTTATTATTATTGAAATTAATTTTAAACAATTATTGTAATTATTATAATTATGAACATGATAATTTCTGTTGCTGCACATTTATGCAATTACAAGTGAGATTCAAACAGGTATGAGGCACCTTTGATGAATTCACAGGCCCAGCAAAAGCCTTGACGGTCATTACTGGGTTTTTGGGACTGTCCATCATCCGGTCAGGACTGTTTAACTGATCGCAGCACTCCGGTGAAGTGAGACACCAGGGGGCGCCGATCACCGGATGCAGCGTGTTGTCTGCGGCCCGCAGCAGTGGCACATAAAATCTGTCTGTGACAAAAACACCAACAACACAGCAGTCAAACACACCCTACATCAGAGAACCGACAGCACTCGAGCGCAGTAATGATACGGAAGTTACGTATTCAGATTACTTTTTAATTTAGAAGGAGATATCTGAGTTACTTTTTCAAATAAGTAACGCCTGTTACTTTGTTTCTGGTGTATTGAGTGACAGATCTGGTGTTGCCATGGTGACAGAAATCAGGAGTAAGTGCAGAGTGTTGTGTGTGAACATGATCTTACTGTAGTTCTAGACTAAATATCAACATGTGTTTACTCAAAAACACATTCAGTGTTCCTCACAATCAATAAAAACAGTCAAATACAAACTCAGAATATTAGACAAACCTGCAATAATTAAATATGTTAAATAAGACAAATATCATTTATGTATTTAATCCCATTTAATTAACAAATGTCTTTGCTACTGAGCTTCTATGATCTAATTCAATCGTACTAATAATCAAAAATGACACATTTGTGTTTGATTTGTGTTACTGCTGAATAGTGCTGAACTTTCTTCTCCTGCGTCATATTCTTCATGTGATTAGTTTGAGCGGCGCCCTCTACTGTACAGACGTGAATTTACACTTCCTTCAGCCTGAGCCGCATTCACTTCACTTTTGGTGTGAAAGCGCTTTTACATTTGTACAAGAAGAACTTTTTATATTAAAAACAAACAAGCAAGCCCTGCACAGATTTAAAGTAAAGTAACACATAAAAAGTAAAGTAACTAAGTGACATAATTAGTTCGTTTTTTAGGGAGTAATGCAACATTGTAACGCATTACTTTTAAAAGTAACCTTCCCCAACAGACCTTCCAAATACTCCATGATCTTCTGCTTCACCTCCTTGCTCTTGTTCTTGCGCTCACAGATCACCTGCAGAAAGAGCGCGAGCCGTTAGTTCACGAATGAGAGTAAGACGGGTTTAAGACGGCTCGGGTTCTTACAGCGGACGGTTTCTGGTCGTATTTGTTCCTGCAGTGTTTGTCGATGCTCGGATGTGAACACAGAACATCCACCACCTCCGGACATCCAAACTTACAGGCGAAGTGCAGCGGCGTCTCATTGCTCTGGAAGAACATCACATCTCAGATACGAAGAACAGCTCCGTCACCGTTCACTGCTTTTTACTATGACTACCACTAATAATCATAACAACAATAACAGTAATATTAAAAATAATAATGTTATTATTTTTTAAATTACTATAATATTTAAATAATTAATTTTCTTAATATAATAATAATTCCTTATTATGCTTGTTTGTTATTATTATTAAAATGATAATTATTATACTTCGTTTGCCAATAATTTATTTACAAATATTATATATCTGTATATATATATATATATATATATATATATATATATATATATATATAATATATCTGTTAATTATCACTAATACTATTAATAATAAAATTTGATATTAATTGTTCTTATTAAAATGATCATTATACTTTAAGTGCCGATAGAAATTGTAATGATAGTAATTTTAATAGCAATAATTAAATTTATTTATTACTATAATGATAAAAGTCACATATAAAATAAACTATTAATTAATATCACTAATACTACTACTACTAATAATATATGTAATATTAATTTATAAAATTGTTTTTTATTAAAATGCTCATTATACTTTGCATGCTGATATAAATTGTAATTATAATAATTTTAATAGCACTCATTTAATTTATTTTAAAATATAACTTTATATTTTTAATTTAAAAAAAATTAATTTGTTATTATACTACTAATATAATAAAAAATTAAAATTTTGCACATAAAAAACAATAAATATATAACATTATATTATATAATAATGTTAATGTAATAACAGTTATATATAATGTAAACTATTAGTAATTTTCATTACTACTACTACTACTACTACTAATAATAATAATTAAAATTGTTATTAAATTTAAAATTGTTATTATTAAAATTATCATTATACTCTTTGTGGGAATAGAAATCGTAATTATAATAATTTTTATAGCACTCATATGATTTATTTTAAAATATTACTTTATATTTTTAATTTAAAAACATTAATTTGTTATTATACTATTGATATAATAATAGTTGCGTCTTAAGTCAACTGTTAATTATCATTACTACTACTACTACTACTAATAATAATAATAAAAGTTGTTGTCAATTTTATATTTGTTATTATCAAAATGATCATTATTATACTTTGTGAGCCAACAGGAATAGCACTTCTAAGTTTAATAGCAGTAAGTGAATGTAATTAACAGCAGACTCACAGCTTTGTCAGGAGTGTTGAGGTACAGATCGACGATGTATCGAATGCGCTGCTGCAGCATGAGCTCGTTATCGTTAGGATACATGAGCCGCATGAACTCCAGGTCCTCCAGCGTCTCCAGCAGCAGACGAGCGATGCCCGCCTGGTTCTCTTTAGCCGCCACATGCAGGACGTTATATCTGCAGCCCTCCTGCACACAACACATCAGCCACCGGCACAGAGTGCTCGCTGGTAACAGTTCAAACAAACATGACAACTGTACACAATATGTTTGTAAGACATTGCTATTTCAAATAAACGCTGTTCTTTTGAACTTTCTATTCATCTGTGAATCCTGAAAAATAAAATGCATCACAGTTTCCACAAAAATATTGTGCAGCACATTACATAATCAATAATACCAATAATACTACTAATAATAAAATTTTATATTAATTTATAAAACAGTTTTTAATAAAATCATCATTATACAGAAATTATAATTATAAGAATTTAAATAGAAATAATTTAATTTATTTAAAAGTGTTACATTTAAAAAAATAAATAATAATTATATAATATTATATAATATTATATTATACAATATTAATATAATATGTAAACTATTAACTATTATTACTACTACTACTAAAAAAATAATAATTAAAATTATTATTCATTTTAAAAATATAATTAAAATTATCATTATAATACTTTTTGTGGGAATTGAAATTATAATTATTTTGATATCAACAATTTAATTTGTTTAAAAATATATTTTTAAATTAAAAAATTTTATTATAATATTAATATAACAATAGTTATATATAAAGTAAACTATTAAATATCATCATTACTATTACTACTAATATTAATAATAAAAGTTGTTTCAGAAATGTTTCTTGAGCAGCAAATCATCATATTAGAATGATTTCTGAAGATCATGTGACACTGAAGACTGGAGTAATGATGCTGAAAATACAGCTGTGCATCACAGAAATAAATTGCAGTTTAACAGATATTCACATAGAAAACAGCTGTTTTAAATCATAATAATATTTCACTATTTTTACTGTATTTCTGATCAAATAAAAGCAGCTCCGGTGAGCAGAAGAGACTTCTGTCAGAAACACTGAAGATAAGAAGCGCACCTGCACAATAGTGGGATTGTCGCCGGATCCGATGAGGTATCGAGGGTTCCCCCACACCAGCTCCCTGAACGCCTCCTCGTCTCCGCTCTCCACGGTTTTACGCAGTTTGGCCGTCAGGTCTTGGGTTCGAGGACTCTTAAACTCATTGGCCTTCTCCAGGTTCAAAGCGTCTGAACACAGACACATGACACACTTCACACAAGCCATCTTAACAGGCAACATGTCTAGAGCCCTACGATCCCAGCCCTGAAGAAGAATGGAACTTACTGTATATTCTAGGGATATTATCGTGGTCACATGACGATATCAAACGATCATTTTAAACAACATTTTAAACTGGGTAGAAATAGTAAACTGGAAACACATTAGACAGCATGCCTGGGTGTGTGCGTGAGCGCTGGACTGACCTGCGCTGGTTTTCTCCGGAGACGGCTTGAGCTGCGACGCACAGAAACCTTTAGCGAAGTTCTCCGCGTCTTCTCTCCTGGCGAAGGCTTTAAATCGAGCTCCTTTCAGCTTCATCACGGCCTTCAGCGCCTTCATCTTATCGACGAACACATGCAGCGCTCCTGAAACGATCACACGCTCTCAGAAGCACGATGATATTGCATGAGTCTAAAATGCATGCACACAGTTCAACTGAATGCTAAAGCTCACCCTGTGCATTAAAACTGAAGCTGGGATAACCTCAACATTAACAACAACACTGAACTAAGCGCACATGCATTTTTACATGCATCTGACTCACAGATAATCCATGATTTTCTGTCATTTAGATGCATGTAAAAGTGTAGACCCCAGGCATATTTTCATTGGAATGAAAAAAAGAGCATTTTATTTAACATTTAACCTGTAGCTAAGCTCGGGAATCAAAAACTGGTTCCAGGATCTGGAATTATTGGATTAATATGCACTCAGAGACAGACATATGTGCGTCTCACTGGTGAAACAGACATTACATGAGAGTGTTTAATACTCCAACATGCTCACATCGCCTCATTTTGGATAAAAATAGAACAATAATGCTTAAGTGCTTTGTAACGCAGTAACAGCACAGACCTTCTTGAGCCGCTGGGTCGTCCGGCTCAGGACACACGCCGTAATAAACACACGGACTCTCCGTCTGTGGCTCTGGGGTTTCAGCGTCACCGGTCACTTCCTCTCGGTTCTGCTCACTGATTGGCTGCTGGAGCTCCTCCGCAGGAGGTGAGCTCCCAGAATGCACCGCGTCCCCCTGCAGAAGAGCTCGGGCCAGCTTCTTCTCAAAGACGCTCCTGGTGGTGGCTGTGACCGGGCCGCATCTGAGTCCGGCGCCGGTGAGCTCGTCTCGCAGCTGATCCGCGGTCAGCGTCTGCAGTCGCTTCAGAACCGCCTCCATGACCCAACTCCAGCTGACCACAATCACAAACAACACTTTGGTCATTTAGCAGACGCTTTGATCCAAACGAGGACAATGGACGCAATCAAAATCTAGTAAACTGTGTCGATGAATAGTAAATGAATAGAAAAATGAATCTTGGGAGTCGTTAAATAAATGCTTATTATAAGACAATGAAAGTATTTTTTGACCTTTTTGGACCAAAACCAAAATATGAACGTTTCATAATCCACTTTAAAGAAAACAACCAGTTAGTAAATGAATAGAGTTTTTTTTTGGTGTAGTTTGGTAGTGGTTCTCAACCTGTATAACAGCCTAAAAGAAAAAAAAAGACTTCTATTTGTACCAAAATATATTAGAACCAAATATGAGGTCATTTATTATTATTTTATTAATCTACACATGCTCAAACCAAACCAGAATAGGAAGAACACATGACATTTAAGCATTTATTTCACGTGTGTGTGTGTGTGTGTGTGTGTGTGTGTGTGTGTGTGTGTGTGTGTATATAAAACAATAAAAACAATTAATAAAAAATATATATACAATAATTTTTTTTTTACATTTTTGTTTAATTTCATAAAAAATTATTTAATACTTATTTTAATAATTTTATGTTTTGGCCTTCAGCTCTCAATGAAGTTTGAGCATCTCTGTATTAAACTCTGTACAATCAAACATAAACATGTCAAAACACATTTCTTACCATTAATGAATGCTTCAACTGACTATAAATATATATTTTTAATAAATAATCACTATAAATATTTTTTCTTATAAGTGAATATTTACTTTAAATATAAAATTAAATATAATAATATGTAAATATATTTTTATATTATATAATATTTATTATATAAACAATTAACATTTATTATATATATATATATATATATATATATATATATATATATACATATAAATATATTTATATATATATATATTTTTTTTTTTTTTTTTTTTTTGGGGGGGGGGTTGTTTGATCTGCTCAGCAAGTCCTTTGATACTATATTACTATTAATTATTATAAGTTACTATTATTATTAAGAGTAAAGAAGCACAAAAATATACTCCAGATATTGTTGATATCACGTTCACTCATGAAAGTATACTGATCTAAATTATATATAGATGACTACAGTGTTAACTAGTAAACATACCAGTTTTCCAACATGATTTCTGAACTTACAGTAGGCTTGAAAAATGTGTGTGATATAAACAGCACATGAAGTGAATCTCTCACATGTTTAACTCATTATGAGCTTCTATTAATAATCGACTGAACTTCATTCTGTTCGTCTGAGTCACTGAACTTCACATGAAATAATAGTACTTTAGAGTGTTTTTGAACCATACTATAGTCAAGTGTATTATACTGCATATATTACAGTATTGTTAATGAATGCTACAGCATACTGTACTATTAACTAGAGTGAAATGATAAACTGTAATTAATACTGTAGTGTGTTTTAGTTTTTTAATACAGTAAACTGTAGTGTATTATAGTATAACATATCCTATTTTTTTAGAAAACATAGTATAGTATTGGGTGAAGTCATTTGTTTATATTAGTCTACTTTAGTTGTTATATTACCCCAGCAACTATAGAATTACCACAATAAATTAATATGAGTACTTTACTGTAGTATGAAACACTATACATTAATACAGTATTTTTTCATGAGGCTGTCTGTGGCGAATATTTTAATAAAACAAACAGGTCTGAACAAGCTTTACGCCGCTGGATTTCAACTCAAGTATATGAAATAAACAGTAAACTACCAGATAAACTCTTACCAGTCGATTATCAGTCAGTGATTGACAGTGAAGTCTATCCTGAACATTTACTGTAGGAACGCGTCACAGAACGGAACCAACACACGCAGACGATCACAGACCCTTCCGAACCTCAAATCAAACGCTAATAAAAACATATCGATACTAAATACGAATCATCGTGTTGTATTTCCATGGCTGAAGAGAAGCGCGACGCTGTTGGGGCGGAGGACGTGTCATTCAATGAGTCGACTCCTTTGAGTGAACAATATGAATCGGCTCCCGTCTGAGAACCGTTTTCTAAAAGACGGCTCTCGTTGTTGTTGTGGCTAAAAACCTGTTTTTATACAGTCTGTGCTAAAAACACATCTCTTCCATCTTTATTTGAGCCTCTAATTTAGCACTTTCTATTCTAATTCTATTCTTTAAAAAAAACGTGCCCTTTTAATTTGCACTCTATTCATTTACTGCTTGTTTTCTTCTTTTCTTTCTTCTTTTTGTATTCTATCTATTTGTGTTCTTTTTATTTATTATACAATTAACAAAAAGCAAAAAAAGAAGGGAAAAAGTGCTCTAACACTAGCTTGCTCTATTCTTTTTGTACTCTGTCTGTTTTCTTTTTATTTATTATACAATTAAAAAAAAACTTTCTACGTCTAGAGTGCTTTTTTTAAATGGTTTAGTTGAATTACTTTGAATAATTTAATCATATTTGTGCACACATCCCAGATATAGGTCAAAACACTGACAAATTTGGCTGAATTATAAAAGCCAGAGTACTGAATAAAGAGCCGCTTGGGAGTCGAAAGAGCTGAGCTGAGCCAAATGATCCGGATCCCTAAAAAGAACCAGAATTTCCATCACTAACTGCGCATGCGCCGCGCGATCCGGCAGAGGGCGCCACCCCTCACATGCCTGAACATATACAGTTTTTTGCAGACGCTAGGACACATTTCTCAATAGGTCACTTTTGCTAAACTCTTCACACAGTGAGCACAACAGAAGTCTATGTGGGCTAAACTGAGGATCAATTATCATTGCTTTGGCACAAAATGCATTCAATGACTACATCTCTCAAATTTCATGAATTCTTTTCTCACCCAGACACAACAACTGCCAAAACTCTTTGTACATACAGGCCAATTTGCACATGCATACATACTGTTTTCAAAACTGTTAAACTTATGTTCAAAACAATAACATAATACAAAACTGAATAAGACAGCAATTTGCTACATTTCTACAGTAATATTTTAATGAAATATATTTTAAATCTTAAAATTAAATGCTATAAAAACAAATGGACAATTGGACCAGCCACAGCTGATTCTCATTGTAGATGAACATCTACACAGGTGTTACTCTTTCAATTTCATTACAAAAGGAGACAACTGCTGAATAGTTTTGTATTGTGATGTAAACATGTCTGATTCATTCCAGTAACATATATTGCAGTGAATTATAAACAGAGATGTGTCCTTGTTTTACACAAGAAAACATTGTATGATGCTACATGTTGTTAGTGTTTTTTAGGTCATTGTTTTGTGGGTGACAAAGTGTGTTTGTCGGCTGTCAACCTTTGCTAGTGTTCTGGAAGAATGAGTTGATTTGAGACCTGAATAAAGTGTTTTGGTAGTTGTAGTGCATTTTGAATGTGAAATTAACTGCTTTGCCAAGCTGAAAGTTGGTTAGGAGAACTGTGTGAAGAGTTTTGCAAAAGTGACCTTAGTATTGAGAAATGTGTCCTAGCGTCTGTAAAAAACTGTAATAAATAATTATTATGTCTACGCCGGAACACATCTGATTTTAGCATACTGCATGCATGCAATGACCATTTAAAATTTTTAAATACACGATTGCACATTGATTAATAAATCCATGTTCTGCAAGTCAGATAAAAACAGATTTTTAAAAAAATTATAAGATTTACCATTACATTACCAAAACTCCCCTGGAATAGTGTCATTTTATTATATATCCTAATTGAGATACCATTATAGTTCTTAAAATCTGTTTTTATTTGTATATTTTCTTAGTAATTTAGTTGTTTGTTTTTGTGTAAAGGGGGTTTCATGTTCATGTTATTTTGGAGTTTAGTCATGGTCCTTGTGATTCTGCCTTTGTTTGGTTCTTGTCATGTTTCCTGTGGAGTACTGATGTTGTGTCCTGCTGTCTGTGAGTCAAGTCTTTCTTCAGAGGTTTGGGTTTCGGATTACTTTGGAATAAAGCTGCACTTTGGTTCATCTTAAACTCACCTTCAGTGGACTAATTGTTACATTTTGTCATATTTAGTAGTTTTTGGATTATCAACCTAACTACCTGAAATTATTATTATTATTATTTTTTTTTAGTTTTAGTTTAGTTAATTATAACAACCCTACCTGCAACTAATCATTATGGGCCATGTTAAGAAAGAAAGAAAGAATTGTAATTTTTTACTTTCTTATCAGACAGTTTTTGTCTTCTTTTTGCTATTTCTTATTATACAAACCTTGACTGAGATACTTTGCCATTAATTTAAAATAACTATTTTATCCCAATATAATCTGTAAGTAAATCTTTCTCTTAATTTAGTTATGTTATGTCTCTCATATGTTGTGTTACACAGGCACTTATTTCAGTGGTAAACCTGCCAAATAGAAGAAAAAATACAATTGGATGGATTATGTCTTCATAATGGAGTCTTTGCTATAAGCATTCATCAGTGATTCCTATCATGAGTCGCTGTGATTGAGGACGCAGCCCCGACTGACCGCTGACCATTTGCTCTCTCAAGCCCTTCATCATGTGATTCATGCTGCTTCACCATGCAGCCGAGTGTGTGTGTGTGTGTGTGTGTGTGTGTGTGTGTGTGTGTGTGTGAGTGACGTGCTCTCTCTCTCTCTCTCACACACACACACACACACACACACACACACACACACACACACACACTTCACCGCCTGTCTGCATGAAGATTTATCAGTCTGTGTTTACAATAACTGTGCCAGATTGAGCAGCAGAGCCTCTGACATACAAATATGCCTTTAAAATCATTTAAGAAGCTCTGTGTCAAAGCAATGAGAACAATGTGTGCTGATTTAATGATTATAGATGTCTGCTGTGACTGAGAGATTTTACCTCTCTTACATGAAAAGCATTGATAAATAAATAAAATAAATGAATGAATGAATGAATGAAAGGGGGCCTTTGTGCAAAATGTGGTATTTGTTTCTACTGGAAGATATGTACAGTATAAACCCTAATACAACTAAAAAAATGAAAAATCAATCAATCAATAAAAATTAGAATAAAAAGGGAAATTTGTGCAAAACAGTATTTGTTCCAACTGGAGGAGATTTGCATCACATTATCGGTGAGTCTGTTCAAAAATGTGGACTTCTTCTTAATTAAAAACACTGTCAAATATGCATATGAATGACTGCTTTTGAGTTTAAAGCATAGGAACTGTTTTCTTCACTTGCTGGTTTTTAGTAATTGCAATATCAAAGCCATTCTTCATGGAGATGGTCATTATTTTCCAGTGAGACATCAAACGAAGGGAAAAGGGCCATGGAAAATAAAATTAATTTGATGTACAATCCTCATCCTGTTATTTTCAGACGGATGGAACATACCGAAGGATTTTCATGACTATTTCACTCTTCATAATTAGTCCTGGATTAGAATTTCAAATGATGCCGTAACATTAATAAGAGATTCAGTGCTCACTGTAAATCTGCATTATGATTTAGCCTGTGCTGGATGTTTTACTGTGGCATTTAATTAAAGCTTAATTACTGAGTGAATTCAGTTTAGTCAAGGTCTCACTGCTCTCAAACGTGCAGAGAAACAAAAACGGCCTCCGCTCTTCTCACAAATGTGCTCCAGATATAACCATACAGTCTCCAAAAATCACATATTTAATACTGGAAAACCCTGGTTTGCATACAGACCCAATACAGACCTTTAACTAGTCACAAACCCGAATGTTTTAACTGCAAAAAAGCTGTTGAACAATTTCACTTTCATTGCCCAGGAAAAAAAAAGATCTACAATTGAACCCATATTGAGACCTGTAGGGGCATGTTGTCACAGTGGGAACCTGGTGTCAAACATGTAAAGAATTATGAAACACAGAACAGTTATGTTACACATATTTATTCATGAAATACAGGGAAAATCCAAAAATTATGAAAAATAAAAATAATAATAATATATAATTTATTTATATAAATAAATACATTTATACAAATATAATTATAATATTTTATTTTATTATTTTATCTATGTATTCTATGCACCCTTGTGATATTTTAATGTGTAAAACAAATTACTGTGGAAACCAAATTGTTCCAAACAATAAAAAAAATATATTTTATTATAAATTATTTAATTGTCAGTTCGGCTGTGCGGATCACTCCGCTGTGGTGACCCCTGATCAGAAAGGGAGAAAGACGAAGGAGAGAGATATAATAAATGATCTAATTAATAACTATAAAGTCAAAGTGGTTAAATAGCAGTTGAATAGGAGCGCACGTGACTGCGCTGCGCCTTTAAGATTTTCCGCGAACTCTCTGCAGGACCGAAGGCGTCATTCTCTGCCCCGCCCTCTCTCGCTAATGATTGGTCGGAACGCACGGCGTCTGTAGTGTGATTGGTTTAGGTTCCGATAGAGCGTCGCGTCGCTTGCGCGTGAGATCAGAAGAAGAGGAGGATGCTGAGGAGAGTTTGAGCTCGCGTCTCTTCAGAAACTCACTTTATAAACCAGAAAACTTTTGTGCGTTCGGGGTTTTTATAATTCGTTTACCGGCTGGATTTGATCTTCAGGCGATGGTTGGCGTTTCTCGGCTGACGGATGGATTGCGTCGCGGATGAAGCGTGAAGCAGGTGCGTTTGTCGGCGATGATGAGGATGAAGCCGCTGCTCCTCTTCTCCGTCAGAAGATGAACTCCAGTCCCGTCGCAGCGAGCTGCCGGAGCGCTTCGTGGAGGTTTGACCGCTGACGGATTCGTGATCGCTGGGGTCTCGATGATTCTGCTGGGATCGGATGGTTTTAAAGCGCGCGGAGCGTCAGTTCGCGGTAAATACGATTCGCTTCTGTCTGTCTGCTCGATGATGAGCTTCATCTCGTTCTACAGCTTCATTTGCGTTTCTTTCTCCTCCGCTGAGGTAAATACTAAGGTGAATATTGAGGTAAATACTGAGGTAAATAAATACTGAGGTGAATACTGAGGTAAATACTGAGGTAAATAAATACTGAGGTGAATGTTGAGGTAAATACTGAGGTAAATAAATACTGAGGTAAATACTAAGGAAAATAAATATTGAGGTGAATGTTGAGGTGAATGTTGAGGTAAATACTGAGGTAAATAAATACTGAGGTGAATACTGAGGTAAATACTAAGGTAAATAAATATTGAGGTGAATGTTGAGGTGAATATTGAGGTAAATACTGAGGTAAATAAATACTGAGGTGAATGTTAAGGTAAATACTAAGGTAAATAAATACTGATGTGAATATTGAGGTAAATACTAAGGTAAATAAATATTGAGGTGAATGTTGAGTTAAATACTAAGATAAATAAATACTGAGGTGAATATTGAGGTAAATACTAAGGTAAATAAATATTGAGGTGAATATTGAGGTAAATACTAAGGTAAATAAATACTGAGGTGGATATTGAGGTAAATACTAAGGTAAATGAATACTGAGGTAAATACTAAGGTAAATAAATATTGAGGTGAATGTTGAGGTGAATATTGAGGTAAATACTGAGGTAAATAAATACTGAGGTGAATATTAAGGTAAATATTGAGGTAAATAAATACTGATGTGAATATTGAGGTAAATACTGAGGTAAATAAATGTTGAGGTGAATGTTGAGATGAATGTTGAGGTAAATACTAAGGTAAATAAATATGACCTATTCACGTAGAAAATTATTTGCATAATTTAAAATTAGTTATTTTAAATGGTAAAAAATACTTCAAAATGTTACTGTTTTTGCTGTATTTTGGATCAAATAAAGGTGAGCAGAAGCGACTTCTTTAAAAAACATTAAAAATCTGACTGTTCAAAAACTTTTGACTGGCAGTGTATGTGTGTGTGTGTGTGTGAGAGAGATAGATGAGCTTCTCATTTCCTCCCTGCAGGCGTGTTTAAGATTGTGAGTGATATACTGATATATCTGATGAATAAACTGATATTTGCTCATTTTGTTTTTTGACTGATTAACAGAAGTGGCCAGCAGTTCCCAACTGATAATAAATATTTACATTTAAAGATGACAGTAGCATACATCAAATGAGTCTAATTATGAGGAACCATCTCATTTGCTGTCATTATTATGTCATAAAATAAACATTGTGTCCTTTGAGTTCAGGAAAGAAGTTAAAGTGCTTTATATCCTCTCTGCTTCCTTTAAAGAAATCATTTGATTCATATGTTATATCTTTCACTGCATTTATGTATTTACTTGTTTATCAGTAAAGAGTGTGTGTGTTATGTATGTAGGACTCGTGTGTGTGTGTGCAGTGAGTGTCCAGTGCTCTGCTCTTCTCTCCATAAAGACTGTAGTTGTTAGAGAAGGAAAGCTAAGAGATGTGTGCAGGTCTCTCTGGAAATCAGCTGATGCTTTGTGAACACTCAGCACTTTCTGCAGCTCTCTGAAGCTGTGTG
This sequence comes from allo-octoploid hybrid of Carassius auratus x Cyprinus carpio, assembly GCA_024542945.1. Classification (NCBI taxonomy): domain Eukaryota; kingdom Metazoa; phylum Chordata; class Actinopteri; order Cypriniformes; species allo-octoploid hybrid of Carassius auratus x Cyprinus carpio. The sequence continues at coordinate 171,626 of CM045026.1, read as the reverse complement.
TGATTTATGTCTTTCTCTGCATCAGTTCTTCATGCTGCTCACGTGATCACAAACTCCCTGATAGTGGTTATTGTAATAACATTATTTACAGTGTTTTTTAATCTTAACTGAACGTTGTAGAAGGTGCATTTACTGTGTGTATCTGCTCACCAGGGCTGCATTTATTTGATAAAAAATACAGTAAAAAAATTCAAATATTATTATGATGTAAAACAGCTTTTTTCTGTGTGAATATGTGTTAAACTGTAATTTATTTCTGTGATGCGCAGCTGTATTTTCAGCATCATTACTCCAGTCTTCAGTGTCACATGATGAAAAAGAAGAGCATTTATTTAAAATCGAAATCTTTTCTAACAATATACACTACTGTTAAAAAGTTTGGGGACAGTACATTTTTATTCTTTCTCTTTTTTTTGAAAGAAATTAAAACTTTTATTCAGCAAGGATGTGTTAAATTGTTAAGAAGTGGTAGCAAAGTTAGAAAAGATTTTTATTTTGAATAAATGCTGTTCCTTTTAACTTTTTATTCATCAAAGAATCCTGAATAAAGTATCACAGTTTTAAAAAATATATATTTGGCAGCACAACATTGATAATTCTAATAATAAATCAGCCTATTAGAATGATTTCTGAAGGATCACGTGACACTTTATACTGGAGTCATGATGATGGAAATTCAGCTTTGCATCACAGAAATAAATTATATTTTAATGTATATTAAAATAGAAACTATTATTTTATATAGTAATAACATTTTGCAAGATTACCGTTTTATTTCTGTATTTTTGATCAAATAAATGCAGCTTTGATGAGCAGAAGAGACTTCTTTAAAAAACATTACAAGCCTTACTGATCCCAATCTTTTGAGCGCTAGTGTATATCGAATCAGTGTTATTGTTAGTGTTGGTGTTAAATTTTTTTTACTGTATTTTTGATTAAATAAATGCAGTCTGGGTGAGCAGAAGAGACCTTATTGTAATTGCTCTGTTGAAGTTCTGCTGTTTTGACAGCGGCTGCACTTACAGGCATGATGTCAATCTTCTGGTTGCCAAGCAACGTTCTCTCTGCATCCACACTAATCACCTCTTATCTGCCGAGGATGTGGTGTGTAATTATAGGCAGGCTGCCGTCCTCTGAAACCGGCCTAATTGCTCGTTTTATTTTTATAGGATAAAGACACTGGGTGAAAGGGGACGGGGGGGTATTAGAGCTGGAGGGGCAGTTATTAAAGTTTGCTAAGTGATTTCTGCCTCTCCCCCGTGAACCAAACAGACCAGCAGGTCATTTAGTGTGTTTTCTGAAGCGCAGCAGCTTTATCTCTGCGTGCCGAGTCGTGGGACACAGGTGGAGGTCATTCAGGATTAGCGTGTGAATGCCCTGCAGGAAGCGCTTGGCCCGTCTCTTCACGAGCTCCCTGTTTTATTAACATTTTTAATGACTTGAAGGATTCAGTGACCCTTAACAGTGTAATGAATTGCCCCGCGGGGAGAAACGACACTTACTGAGACCACAGAGACGCTTTTCAGACCGAGTGTGCCGCTCTGATAGACGAACACATCCAGCACAGCCATTCATTAGATGAAGTGCTAGTCCCCTTCAAACATGCAGCTTTTTGTTTAAAATAGTTTAAAATAGTGCATTTTGTGGCTTTTTAATTGCAATGCAAGGATTCCCAAACTGTTTTTGTCAGCCAAACCCCTTTAAACATTATTATTATTATTATTATTATTATTATCATTAATATTATTATATTACTCATTTCTATCTGATATTTCAGTAATTTATCAGCACATTTGCATGTTCACAGTTCTCTGTTATCAGTTAATGGTCACATTAATATGCATATGAAATATATATTTCATTGTTTAAATGTTTTAATTTATTTAATAGTATAGTTTTGTGATTTAATTTAGCTTTTATCAACTCCAAAACCACCTGCATTTCCTTCACAAAGCCCAGTTAGTGAAAGCCTGATGTAATATAATGTTTAATTTAATGTTAATAATGTTTAATTCAGGAAATAAAATCGAAATAAAATGTTTTTTAGAACAAAGAATGGAATCTTATTTCTCACTGTTTTTTTGTTTATTTTTTCTTTGTTTTTTGTGTTTGTATTTTGATATCAATATGGTACAAAATAATCTATGGCCCTATGAAATCAGTTTTATTTGTTCCCTAAATTCTGTTTCTTAATTTATTTATTTATTTATTTTTTTCAGATTCCATTTTTCAATTGTAATTTTTCTGGAATTATTGATTACATTTGAATGTTAGTAATCAAAATGAAATGAAATCATTAAACGTACACAATTTGACAATAAAACAATTTGACAATTTTTCTGGATTCTAAAGGTTTAATTAAATTTCACTGATCAAAAAGCATGTCTAAGCAATTAAATGTATAAAACTGAAGCAAATTAATTTATTAGTCATTTACAAAAATAGGGCCCCATGAAATATTTTTTTTCTTTTTTTTCAGAAATTCTTTGCTGTCTGTTTTAATTTTTCTGGATTTATGATTTAATACAAATTTAGAACCAAAAAAAAACAGTAACATTTAAAAAAATGTTTTTAAATAATTTTTTTAAAAAAACGTAATTAACTGGAAATTGTGCATAATTGAAACATTGAAGTAAATTTGTGTTTTTTCCATAAAATATAGCATGGCTTGCTTAGTTGGGGCACTTAATATCAGTGATATCATCAACTTAAATTGCACAGATACTATTTAAACTGAACTGAGCTGGATGATGACGACATCACTGAATTCAATGATGAACTGCCTTTAGCTGAAAACTGAGTGTTTACTATTGTCCTTCTGCATTATTGACACTAGTTTCCTATGTAATACTGTAAAGCTGCTTTGACACAATCTGTATTGTTAAAAGCACTAGAAATAAAGGTGACTTGGCTTGATTAGTTCTGAGAGTTGATGTATAACTGTGGTTTGTTTGCTGCAGTCGCTGTATAATCTGTCAGAGCTCCACAGGAACATTTACATGTGATTGCGATCACAAAGAGCAGCTCAGATCTTTTGTAAACGCTGGAATGTAAATGAGCGCATGTTTCCTATCCGAGGCTTTTGTGAGCTGTGCTCGAACGGTTTCAGAGGTTATTTAGCAGCTTGCCTCAAAAGAAACATCTTTGTCTTCTCTCCTGCGCTCTGATACCAATTATGCTAAGCGTTAGGAAATTTAAACGGGACCGTCTCTTATCGGCTTATCCTGGAGTAATAGATTCCATTAAAAATGCATGAGGAGCTTTAGGGATGAATCGGGCGATGTAGCGTGTCAAAGTCTCTCTCTCCCAGCGTTATCTGCTCATTATTCTGATAGGATCCCATCTCCACAGAGAGCGGTCTGTTCAGAGCCGCCGGGGCTTTGAAACGGGCTAAACACGGCTTTGATGTGCTCCTGATCTCCAGCTTCGGTCACTCAACCTGCAGGAGACGATTGGGAAAAATCCAGCGTTTGACGATGAGGAGCATCGAAATTCAGAGCCAGGAGCCAGCTGCATTGTGAAGAAGTAGATGTCTGTCTTCAAACTGCATGTTTTCTGTTCCTGTGATCATTACTCCAGTCTTCAGTGTCACATGATCTTCAGAAATCATTCTAATATGATGATTTGCTGCTCAAGAAACATTTCTGATTATTATCAATGTTGAAAACTGTTGTGCTGCACAATATTTTTTGTGGAAACTGTGATGCATTTTTTTTTTAAAGTTCAAAAGAAAAGCTTTAATTAGAAACAGAAATCTTTTGTAACATTATAAATATGTTTAATGTCACTTTTGATCAATTGAATGCATCATAAAAAAGAATTTAATTAATTTTCGTGGTGGTTTCAGTCTTCATTGCAAACCACCAAAATAAAAGTTTGGTTTAACTTGAAGAAATTGTGACTGAAATATTACTATTTATAGTAAATATTGTACTAATAATAATAAAACACTGTTGTGCAGCACTTTATGAGACAAATTTTTTTTAATAAAAAATACAAAAATCTGGATTTTTTTGTTGTTGTGTTTTTATTTGTTTTACATTTTAAAAGATTGGACAATTAAAGATGTCTTTAAAAATATTGATAAAAAGTTTTATGATCTCAATTGATTAGACGTGATTTGATGATTAAAATTGATTTAACCCATTAATTTGATATAGTATTATTCGATTTTATAATATTAATTATGACTTTTTGCACCTTTTTCCGAATCTTTTGAAGAAACATAACGGAAGAGACAAAAATGTCATTATTCAATGCGAACCTCTTTTTGCATTGTGTTTTTTCAGAAGCACATGAGGGTGAATAAATGATGAGTGTATTTCTTCTTTAACCCTGTTCTGCTCCAGCGGCGTCTCAATCCAGACTGAAAGTCCCTCATAAGTCGTCCCTCGGTCTGTTATATTCAGCTGTGAGTGTCTTTAATGCATTTGTAGCCCTGAGCTGCTCGTCGTATTGGAAGCTGCTTTTATGCTCATCTCTGTTGATAAAACTACACCGGCTTTTTCCAGAATGGCAATTTTCACATGAGATTCAGAGCCAGATGACTTAATGAGGGTAAATGACTTCAGAAAGAGGGCAGCATCATGATGTTATTTTCACACAGAGATTGGTAGCTCTGTTAGTAAAATCTATGTTGCATTACGTGCCAATGGTGACCATTCAAAAATGGTGTTTCCCCCAAAGTTTGCATGCCTGTAACTTAAGAAGTATTAAAGATATCTTAGTATTCTTTCAGATTTTGGTTTTTAACTAACTTTTCATTTGGTATCACCATTTTTAAGGTCCTGTATGGTTGATTTCCAGGGATATTGGGATCTAAATATAGCTCCAAGAGTAAAATTGTAGATATTTTCAGTGGTTTAAAACCAAATGTGGGTCACTTTGCGTTCAGATGATTTGTATTGTATTTAAAGAGGAATGTCTGAATAACAAATAATGTTGAAACTAGGTTTGCAAAGGGGTTGAACATTTCTGGAAATATTCCCCCCAAAAAATATTATTATAGTTAAAAATAAATAGTAATTGAATTGAAGTTTGGGCTCTGTTGTTAAATATAACTTTAATGTAAAAAGGCTCCCCATCTTTACTGTCACTTTCGATCACTTTGTTTTTTTTTATTCTGCCCACAGACTTTTGTGAACGAGTCAGTCACACAGGTGATGTGTGTGTGTGTAATCCGTCCCAGCTTCTGTCTGCCGTTACGTCTGGTTCAGAAAGGCCTCCGCCTGTGATTCAGCGTCTGATGAGCTCCTCTGAACGGGTTTGTTTCTTGTTGCAGATCCCTGAAGACTTCAGCGACCCTTAGAGCTCAAACTGCACCATGCTGGCGTGTCTGCAGAGACAGAACCAACCGGCCCAACACCAACACCTACACCTCACGTGTGCCGCGACGATCCCGGACACGCCGCTCAATCACAAGAGTAAGTCTGGCACGGCCGGTTAGATGTAGCTTTTTGAGATGGTTAAGTTTTGGTTGAACTGGGCAAATGTCCAATGAAATTGTTTCTTTGTAATCAATATTTGTTGCTTTGGTGTACCTTGTTCAGCATCCTTGAGCTTGGGAAAGGCGCTATATAAATTAAACTTATTATTATTATTATTATTATTATTATTATTAAGCACCACTCTAACTATTCAATTTATTTATTTATTTTATTTGCTTATTTTGCTTTTATTCTTTTTACTTATTTTATGCTTTATTTATTTATTTATGTACTTACACACTTATTTACATTTTTATTTACTTATTTTTAATTTTAATTGTACATTTATTTATTAAAAAATAAGCCCTGTCTTTTTGTTTTGTTTTTTACTATTTTTATTTTAATGTTAAGTTTTTTCTATTTATTTTATATATACACACACACATATATATATATATACACACAGTTGTGCTCATAAGTTTACATACCCTTGCAGAATGTGCAAAATTGTATAATTTAAACAATAGAAGAGGAATCATGAAAATTGCATGTTATTGTTTATTTAGTGCTGTCCTAAATAAGCTATTATAAAATAAGGCCTGTTTTTACACTTACATTTTTAAAAAATTTTTACCTATATTTTAGATTTTTTTATTTATACATTAAATATATTACTTGTATATAAAAATAAGCCCCATCTTAACACTCATTTTTATTTATTTTATTTTTTATTTATTTATTTTTATCTACTTGTTTTTTTTATTTTTTATTTAATTATTTAAAAAAGTCTTTTTTCAACACGATTATTATAATGTTCGTCTGAGAGCTTCAGATGTGGCATGGTTTTATGGTGAGAAAGGAAAAAGAGCAAATGTGGCAGAGCAAGAGAGGGGAAAAGTAGGATAAAGAAAGATAAAAGGAAAAAGGAAATAAACTTGAAAGAAACCAAATGCATAAAAGGGCAGAAAGTGAGTTATATTAAAGCGCTTTATTGAAGGTGGAAGAAAGAAGAGCCTGGTAAATTGAATTTTCAGGGTAACCTTTGATTATCGAGCAGCTCATAGATCTCCATCCAGCAGATGGATTTTCATCCATTAGGAGAGCAGGAGAGGTGTATGCGTTTTCATTTGGCTCTTCTTAAACTCTCTGGCCTACTTCCCTGCGTCTGTTTGCTCGAGAAGAGCTGCTGGACACTCGTCTGTCAGCGTTCAGACGTCAGAGAAGACGTTCACTTTGAGAGGCACGCTTCCTATCATCTGCACAGATCTGCAGGAGCTCCATTCAGCTCTTATCAAACACGTCCATCGCAGTGCTTTAATTGAATCTGCGAGCGCATTGATCAGCCGTGACACAGCTTCATGTCGCTTCCGTCCAAGGGCAGATCCAGACTCAAATGTACTCTGATATTCATTCACATATTTATATATATATAGCCGCTCTTTAGTGTAGATGCATGTTGATTTTAAAAGACGATGTTGTGATTATAAATCAGGATTTAAAGAGTAAAGTGAGAGTGACTCCTGGTTAACATGTATTAATTAGTCACTATTTAGTGTGGAATTTTTCTACAATATTCACTCATCATGACAGTAAAATAAAGCAGTTTATGAAAGATAAAATCATACTGATAAAATCTGGTTTGACTTTATAATCGAAATTCAGTGCAGTTTAACTTTTTCCACTTTTCCATTCGGCTCTTAGACTCAAAAGGCTAAAATGTCAAAATGTTAACGGAATATTCTTGGGTAATGATAAATGACATGTAGATGTAGATTACTGTGCATTTGTTTATTTATGGATTTATTTATTTATTTTTGCATTTATTTATTTATTTATGCATTAATGCATTTATTTGTGCATTGATGCATTTATGTATTTGAGCCTTCATTTATGCATTTATATAGGCATTATGTTATTTATTATTTAATGCATTGATGCATTTATTCAAGCATTTATTTGTTCAACCATCTAAGCTTTAATTTTAGCATTTAAGTATCTATGCTTTCATATGAGGATTTATGCATTTATTTTTCAATAATTATTTATACATTTGTTTAGCCATTTAATCATTTATTGCATGCTTTACACATTTTCACTCCTTATTAATGAGCTGAGGGTTTATTAGACTCATCTGTCTTGATTTTGTTCTATTATTTCATTCATAAATGTGCTTTTGTTTTGTTGAACTTTTGTTGAAAAGATTTGTTTGATATTATGATGGTTTTTGTGGAATCCGTTCGTCGTGCAGCAGTGTAAGAGTTTGTAAGCCGCTCGTCTCGTGCAGTTCAGACCTCGCTGTCTGTTGTATGAAATATTAATCTGCAGCGAGAGCAGCGCTTGTCTGCTAAACGCCGGAACAGAAGGGGTGCATGTAGCCCGTGGCGCCGCTGGAGGGGAACATTCGCTCACGCTTCGGGCCCGTGACCCTCATCATCATCACATGTACTCTCCTCTGCCTCTCGTTTGATTTCTGGAGGTTTAACAGTTGAATCCGTTCTGTTGGAAATGCATGCATGCAATGGAGGCCAAAATGATTAAAACACTAGTATTCTCAGCAGCTAAAAAGGCAGAGATCTGGTCTCTGATCCGACACGACTGCGTTAACTGTGACCACGGGGAGCAGATTAGACGGCTTATGGTGACGGAAAGCGTTTGTGTGTTTGTGAGGAGATGGAAAGCATCCAGAGGTCACGCTGAAAGATCTCCACCATCTGCTCGTCTCGTTCTGGTGAAGCTCTGGTTATGAACGAGTCCATCTGTCAAAACACACCCCACGCCTCTCTTCATCTGCAGCGGTTCGTTCTTGTTTCTGGCCTACTTTCAGAGTTCAGTCCGTATCAGATTGTGCGTGCAGTTAATTAGCTGTGTGTTAATTAGGATTTCAGAACCCCCCCCCCCCCCCACCGCCCCAGTCCTTGTCCTCATGTAATAATGCGCGTGAGTTTGATCGAAGACTTGACTTTTACTGAGCGTGTGTTGAACTTGTTATCGCCGTCACATTCTTATACTGAGGAACATGCGTTTACATTGATGGATGTTTGCATTGAGCTAATTGTGCTTCTTGATTGCTGTGTATTTATAGCTGAGAGGTTAGTGAGCACTAGGTGGATAATTACTGAAGGTCAAAATGCTGACTAAACCTTAGACATTGTATTTTACTTTCACTTCAGTGGAGGAACGTTATTGGTTCTCCATTTTCTCCCTGTCTGCATCTATATTTAAGATTTCCTGGCTCTACGTTTTCATTTATTCATTCACATGTTCTCTAAAGCATGGTTTACTATTGCTATTAATCTAAAATTAAAGCCTATTGGCTATTTACAAACAAAAGTGCAAACCGTTTAATGTGCCACCCAACACTGTCAGAAAAAAAATGGACGATCTTGTACCTTATTTACCCATAAAAGGTGCATATTGCTACCATACACTCTAAAAAAACAAAGGTTCTTTATTGGCATCGACGGTTCCATAAGAACCTTTAACATCCATGGAATCTTTCAATTGCACAAAACATTCTTTGGATTATCAATATGCTTTTCTCACAAAGAAAAATGGTTCTTTCTAAGAACTCTTGACTAAAATGTTTGTGGAACCCAAAATGTATTTTTCAGTGCATGTGAAAACCCGTTTTGAAGCCTTTTTGAAGTACATATTGTTTTTATGAGTGTATGATTGTTCAGAGAGCAAAAACACTCTTGATGTTTCAATGTAGGTTATTGTTGTTTAAGATCCAATTTAGCTAGAGTTGCTTTATGGTTCTTTGCCTTTGTTGGTTCTTTTTATCTTCTAAATAATAGTGAATAAAAATTGATTGTTGAACCTAAAAAGGTTTTCCTGTGGAACTAAACATTATTTTAATTGTTCTTGTTGATCAAGCACAGTTTTTGGCTCTGTCGGGTTCAGCGTATTGGTTTCTGGTGAACTCTTCACAGACGGTTTCTGAAAAACTAAAGAATAAAAAATCCACAAAAAGTTCTACTCTCTTACAAATAAAGGGTCCAAAAGGGTGTTGTTTACACAGTGATGCCATAGAAAAACCATTTTGTGTTCCCCAAAGAACCTTTCACTGAACAGGTCTTAAAAGAACCAATGTTTTCTCATTGTGAAGAACATTTTCATAATCTAAAGAACCTTCTTTCCACTATAAAGAACCTTTTGTGCATTGGAAAAGTTCCATGGATGTTAACAGTTCTTCACTGAACCATCAATGACAATAAATATCTTTTATTAAAGAGTTTTGAGTAGTAATATGCACCTTTTAGGGGTAAATAGCATACAAAGATGTCCCTTTGAAGATACAGCCCTAGGGATTAAGCTGTTGAACACCTAAAAGTACAATTTTTGCATGTTTTCTACGAGTTTTTTTAAATTGAAATTCCATTTCATGGGTCTGTGATATGTGATGATTGGTCAGACCAACATTAGCCGCTCTCGAAATGCTGAAACCCAAGCCCTTTGAACACCTTCGCCTTAAATTTCAAACGTGTTCCTTTCTTCCATCTCGTCTTGATGGATTTTTTTCCTCTTGAAGTCAGATTCCCCCAGCTCCCCTGTGAGTGTTTCTGGAGCTTCATTGTGTTTGGTGACCCCGGTGGGCTCAGCGGGCCTCTCCACCTCTCCTCTTCCCTTCATTTCAAGCACTCAATTTATTTCCTCTATGAGATGGATCTTGTAGATTGAATCGTTTTCACAGTTGGAGGCTCATTGTGGGCCTGGAATGAAATGAAGTCCCAAATCAATCCCGAACGGGAACAACGCTAGCTTGGCATCGCGTGACGGAGGAGACGCTCCAAATGACTCCCGGGACTCGATTGGATTGTGTTTTTCTGGTAGAGATCCTTAAATTGTCCGCTTCGGAGTGATTTTGATTGACTGTGGCATAATCGGCCTTAATTTCAGCACTTTTCTTTTCATGTCAGAAATATAAAGGTGTCATTCCAACCATATTTTCCACCAGTAGAGTTACTGCTCAGAAATGGAGCACCTTTTTCCAGCTTCCTTGTGTTGTGGGAAGCTAAACAGCCATGAAATTGGCTGAATAATGGTGTTTAAATCCAATCTCGCTTTCCCGTACACTTCTGGCTGTAGGTCCTGTTTTTATTTGAAAGCTACTGCATATGTAGACATCTCTAAAATTGGCCGTCAATGATATTGGCTTAGATAAGATGCCATCTTTGGGAATCCTGTCCTCATTATAGTCCAGGGATCCATTCGAGATGCATTCAAGCAGCACACAGATACACAAACACATATAAAGCCATGTTTCCAATTTGCTGCTTGTATAGCAATGTTTCTAATGTTAATTTTGAATGTAGCTCCATCCGTATCCGAGCCCCTTTTTAGTGCATGGCACATCCAAACGCCATGAAATGAATTCCACTCAAGCCACTGAAACAAAATTAGCTCTTTTCCCATCCCCCTCCTCATCCCCCCCCCATGATTTCCCAAGGTAATCCAATTTTGTCCTGAAGAAAGACCAAATTAATTTCATAATGCACTGATCAAATATTGCCCGAGGTGTCTCCTTCCACAAAATGAGTTTTTAGAGAGATGCAGATGTCTGAGGATGAACAGCCAGCCGAGGAAATAAGGAGACACAGACGCTCCAATATCTTCATTTTTATTGGACGATTTTTCTTGTGCGACGTCTGATTATTTTTAACTCATCCAGTATTCATCACTCTTCCATATTTATTGCCAGACACCTCTGGCACGAGGCGCTCTGTCGGACAGCAGGGTTTCAAATTGGAAACATCATTGTTTTCTGCGGAGAGGGTTTTTGGGATACTAGTCATGATCCGCTGAGGGTGTTTGCTTGGTGAAATGACAGCATACATGGCTTTGTGTGCGCTGAGAATCAGGGCTGTAACCACCGTAGACAAGTCCCCCCAAATTGTCCTCCCAATATTTCTGCTGCACTCTTATGATAGGAGTTTATATGAATGTGTCTCTGAGGGGAAGTGACTATTTAGAAAAGCTAAGATGATATTTTCTTTCCATAAGCGCAGGGCTGCGTTGTTTACAGTGGTAACCTAGGAAACGCTGTATCTGCTGTTCCATAAGCGCCACCTGCTGGTAGAGAGTGTCTCATTCAGCTTGTCTGATGTTTTTGTTTCATTTAGATATGTTTTATGTCTGACCATTCTGTTTTTGCTTCAAATTTCAGAATTATACAATCTTAATTTAGATTAAAAACTGCTCATGCTGCATATATGCAGCATCTTTGTTTGGATCGTGATTAAAATACATTGGTTGCCTCTAATTTTAATTGGAAAGAGCGCAGACAAAGCCTTCGTTTGTTTATATGAACAGATTTATTTTGTGTTATTTGTTTGATTTGGGGTTTGTTTTCAAATTTCAATTTAGTTTTGTTATTTGACGTATTTCAATCTAATAAAGAACTGTTCAGCATTTTGTCCAAGCAATCATAAAAGGAGACCTTTTCATTTATAATTTGTCTTAAATGTCATTTTGTAAAAAAATAAATAAAAATAAATTGAAAATCATATCGTGAAATAAGTATTGTGAGTTGAGTGAATCGTTACTTGCCTACTTGTCAATCAAATTAAAGGAGGCGGGGTTTACTTTTCACAAACACAGCATGTGAATTAAAGCTCAAGCATCAGTTTTAATGTTAAAAGAGAAAAGTAACAGAACATATAATATTTGACAACTGTTTCACTACAGAAGTGTTAAAATATACTGTCCAATAATGCAAATTACTCTACTTTTCCCTTTAAATTTCACCGTTATTAATTGAAAATGACATCATTTACATGATACATGTAATTCCTAACTGAATGTTTCAAGACATGAAATGTTGTGCATATTTGACATATAAGGCATACAATTAAGACTGAATGTGCACATATTTTAAAATATTTTCTAATTGCTGCACCTACAACTAGACGCAGTTTTTCTTTACACCTTATTTAAAATACCCCCCCGCCCATTGTTCAAGACATCGTATGGCCTTGCTGAGAATAATGCAGCGTTGAATTATTCACACTGTTTTTTCGTTGTCCGCAGGAGAGCTGATTTCCATGCGCTACCCATCCGCGGCCGAACTGGACGCCTACGCGCAAAGAACAGCCGACAGCCCGCTTTCAATCAAGATCTTTCCCACCAACATCAGGGTCCCACAGCACAAGCAAATCAGCAGGACTGTCAACGGCCTGGACACGGGCGACCAGGGCTTGGGCCCGTACTCGTACCCCTACGCTGGCGCCTACCAAGGCTTGCTGGCGATCGTCAAGACTTCCTCCGTGACCAAAGGCGTGCTAAAGAGCGCCGATGGAAAACGAACCAAACTGTCCCCTATCCAAATGGCAGTGGCTCCGTATGCACCGCCCAGCGGGAACAGACACCGGCCGTACGGCGTCGTGTCCCATCACATGAGCCGTCCGTCCAACGTCCAATCCAGTCCTTCGTTCCTGTCCGCGGCTTGCGCAGACTCTAGTTTTGCTCGGGCGTATTCCGGAGCCATTCTGCCCACTCAAAGCGCGGATGTATCTGGTTCGGATTATTATTGGGCGCATTATCCACACATGTATGGATCGGGAAACCGCTCGCCTGACATTTCCTACAGATCCTACCCTCCCAGTCTAACGATTCTAGACAGAGTCCCGACGCCCCCTGTGATGCACGGTGATTTCTCTGTTGGACAGTTTTTCGCTCCTGCTTGGAATAGCGTGCTTGCAACGCCGGATAGCGACTGTTATAACCCTCAGGAGACGCCTGCTACGCGCCTCCATCCGTACACCCAACAACCTCCGGCGTACCTGTGCTGCGGGCCGCAAGAGAAGAGCCTCAGCAGCAGCCTGCAGTCTCTGGAGTGCCTCATCAGCGAGATCCACCCGCCCTGCATCAAGGAGCGCATGCTGGGACGAGGACACGAGCCGTACCTTCAGCTGCCCGTGTTGAGATAGGACACTTCACTGCAGAACATCATTCTCTTTCTTAGGATTTGTGTCTTGTTTTCTAGTATAAATATCTAAACATTCTTGAATCAAGATGATATTACGTCTCGGTTTCTGTAAAAAAAGAAATATATTTACATATAAATATATAAAACAAGATTTAATATCTTAAGTCATTTTACTTGTCAAGTTAATGCAAGAATGTTTAGATATTTATACTAGAAAACAAGACACAAATCCTAAGTAAGACAATCATTTATTGCAGTGTTGTGAGATGGGATGGGTGTAAAGTAATTTTTTTATGACGGATGAAAGTTTCGGAGGCAGTGTGTAAACGTGATTGACACACCGTGAGGTCGTAGATATTTTTTAATGTGCAAAAATTTGGACCTGAAGGGTTGTATGTTGCTGTATTTAAGGGACACTGGATGCTTTTCCGTCAATTATGGGTACTGTGTTCATCAAGCTAGGGTCACTTTTCAGAAATGGTTTGAAGAGATCGAGAGCTTTTCTACGGCCTTTTTTACACATCAGCTCACAAAATAAAAATAAACAAATTCCTATCATACACTGCCTTTCAAAAGTTTGGGGTTATAATGTTTATGAAAGAAGTGGCTTCTGCTCACCGTTGTTTATTTGATCAAAAATACAGTAAAAATGTGAAATATTTTTATAATGTAAAACAGCTGTTTTCTGTGTGAATATCTGTTAAACTGTAATTTATTTCTGTGATGCGCAGCTGTATTTTCAGCATCATTACTCCAGTCTTCAGTGTCACATGATCTTCAGAAATCATTCTAATATGATGATGTGCTGCACAATATTTTTGTGGAAACCGTGATACATTTTTATTTTTCAGGATTCACAGATGAATAGAAAGTTAAAAAGAACAGCATTTATTTGAAATGGAAATCTTTTGTAACATTATAAATGTCTTTACTGTCACTTTCGATTCATTTAATGCAGCTTTGATGAATGTCATAATTTCTTTCAGAAAAAAAAATGTTCCCAAACTATTGAATTGTAGTGCAAATTTAAAAAAAAAAATTGAATTATTAAAAACTGCCCTCATTATATTTAAAAGCCAAACCCAAAAACATAAAATGTTTTTTAGCAAACCATGTTAATGTTGCTTTTTTTTAAAGGCTGCATTGCAAAAATATTTTTAGTGCATTCTCACTTTTTGTTATTATTTTCACTCTTTCCTGCTGATATCAGTCACTGTTCACTCTGAAAACAGCCTCGGCTGTGAAACTCTGATCCTGTAAGCTGTTTGCAGCAGAAGTAAGCCTGAACTGCTCACATGTGATGTGTGACACTGGCCTGGATCTCTCTTCAGACCATTGTGCACAGGTGATTCAGTTGCAAAAGATTCAGAAGTGCAGGTGATTCAGTTGCAAAAGATTCAGAAGCACAGGTGATTCAGTTGCAAAGATTCAGAAGCACAGGTGATTCAGTTACAAAAGATTCAGAAGCACAGGTGATTCAGTTGCAAAAGATTCAGAAGCCCAGGTGATTCAGTTGCAAAAGATTCAGAAGTGCAGGTGATTCAGAAGCCCAGGTGATTCAGTTGCAAAAGATTCAGAAGTGCAGGTGATTCAGAAGCCCAGGTGATTCAGTTGCAAAAGATTCAGAAGCGCAGGTGATTCAGTTGCAGAAGATTCAGAAGCGCAGGTGATTCAGAAGCGGAGGTGATTCAGTTGCAAAAGATTCAGAAGCGCAGGTGATTCAGAAGCGGAGGTAATTCAGTTGCAAAAGATTCAGAAGCGCAGGTGATTCAGTTGCAAAAGATTCAGAAGTGCAGGTGATTCAGAAGCACAGGTGATTCAGTTGCAAAAGATTCAGAAGCGCAGGTGATTCAGAAGCGCAGATGATTCTGTTGCAAAAGATTCAGAAGCGCAGGTGATTCAGAAGCGCAGGTGATTCAGAAGCGCAGATGATTCAGTTGCAAAAGATTCAGAAGCGCAGGTGATTCAGAAGCGCAGGTGATTCAGAAGCGGAGGTGATTCAGTTGGAAAAGATTCAGAAGCGCAGGTGATTCAGAAGCGCAGGTGATTCAGAAGCGCAGATGATTCAGTTGCAAAAGATTCAGAAGCGCAGGTGATTCAGAAGCGCAGGTGATTCAGAAGCGGAGGTGATTCAGTTGGAAAAGATTCAGAAGTGCAGGTGATTCAGAAGCGGAGGTGATTCAGTTGGAAAAGATTCAGAAGCGCAGGTTTAGCACTGATGACACGCATCTTAAAAGCTGCTGGAGTGTCACTTTGTCAAGTTCTCAGATATTAAACGTCAGACTCAAACTATCAGAATATACCTTCTCAGACTGGCTGCCAAAAACCTGACACGAAGTTACACGTGTGTTTATCCTGTGCCGTTTACTTCAATCACATTCACTAACTCTCATAAAAGCCTCCTAAATGACACTGAATCCTAACAGTCATGATTCTTCCTGTTGTAAATCATTGACGATGTTTCTGACACGAGTCGTTCATAGAACACTTACACTCAATTTAAATGGAAATAAATGCATATTTTTACTCTCATGTTTGAGTAGGATGACATTCATATTTATAAGATTCTTTATTCTAGTTGTTTTTTATCTAAAGCGTTTCATGGTCATAACCTCTCCATCAATACCTGTTATTAATTACCACAGGAACCCATTCATATCTTATATACTTGATTCCTTTTGTTCTATTTATTGATATTTGAGATCTGAGGTTTTGTCATGTTCATGCGTGTTATTGTGTGTGTGTGTGTGTGTGTGCGTGCGTGCGTGCGTGTCTGTGTGTGTGTGTGTGTGTGTGTGTGTGTGTGTGTGTGTGTGTGTGTGTGTGTGTGTGTGAGTAACACTGTGGGCTCGTCGTTTAAAAGTGCAATTATACTGTTGGCAAACGAGCTTCAGTGATGATTTCCTGTGTGTGACTGTCTGACTGAATCTACTTCACCAATAAGATTGTCAAATAAATATGATTTAGGGATGTTTTCTATTCCTGCTGGTCTGTTTGTCCTTATTTTAAGCGCACAACAAAACATGTACATGCACATTAATATCATGCCACTGGAGCGTTTCAAACACAGTCAGAGTCAGATGCACATAATAATATTCTTCTCATACATCTAAAAAAGCAGTGTACACTGTTGTAAAATGTGAAGATTTTAATATAAAATACAGAAGATTTAAATGTGCTGCAATGAAGATGAAAAAGTTAATAGTCTTGGGGAAAAAATGCCTAATTTTATTGATGTAAAATATAATGTTTTTTTTTTTTTTTTTTTTTTAAATACATCAAAATACAAAATACATTAGTTTTTTTGTTGTTGTTGTTGTTGTTGTTGTTTATATTTACTTTGGCTTTTGGGAAGAAATATTCTTGATGCAAAAATATATATATATTTTTTATTATTTTTAAAAAATGTAATACTGCAGCATCAGTATTTGCGCTCACGCTGAAACGGCCCGCTGTTTTTATCTGAAATGTAAAGTGTGTGAGGCTGATGCATTTGCTTTTTTAATTTACTTTCACACACAAGTCAATCAAGCGCAGGAGTTACACGCAGCTTCGGCTGACACACACTCATATATATGGAAATGGAAATCTGAGGCTTTTCTCCTCTTTCTGCCCTGCAGAGCCGGATTTACTCATGAAATGTAGTGTTACTTTAATAAAGCATGTTGTGAAGCTGCTGTGGGACGAAATGTCCAGTGCAACACAACCACACTTCAGTTTTTGTGCCATGCAAATAAATTGAATTAATCAAATAATCAACTTAATATGATGTTTCAGCTAAGCTTTGATATGCAGGAAGCATATTATTAGGTTTGATAAAGAAAGATAAGGCAAAACATAAAAAATGAAGATTTTTGTTCATGCATCATTGACTCTGCTACATAAAGTCTAAGAGGTGAAAAAATGAATGAATAAAACAAGGCGACTTCTGGAAGGCACAGTAATTGAGATGAGTACCACGACAGCCCTTATTAAATCCCTGCAAACCTCATAATATTAAAGCAATAATAGCTTCAGCAGTGGATGAGATGATTCGAGAAATGCACCAAAGCGACTGAGAAAAACTGTAAGGAACATTACTTGATCATAAAGTCGTTCTCAGATCAGTTGTGAATATATCAGCAAGATGAATTATTGCACGTGCGCGCCCTCTGCTGGTGATGAGGCGCATCACAGTGTAATGAAATTAATCTGCATCCAAGCAGTGAACCTCAGTCGTTAAATATCTATAAATAATAAATAAAACATACCAGTTTCCAATATCAAGACACAGAGATATTAGTTTAAAATATAAAATTCTAAACTCTTTAAATAAATCAATGCTCGTACACAAATGCGACAAAAATGCAAATACTTTAAGTGCATTGTATGTTTTAAGCTTATTGTAAATTCTGAACAGTTTACACTGATTGTTTTTTTATCTTGAACATATTTTATTTTTATAAACTGTAGCCTAAATTAAGCGTTTGTCAAAGTTAATTTAGTTTGAGGTCATGCTGGTCAGCTGATATCGTTTATGTAAATATCTAATTAATGATTATGTGAGCTGATGAAAGTTCTGACAGAAGTTCAGATAGTCAGCAGCAGGTGGCGCTCTGACACCATAAATCACCAGCTCAACACTAAACTTTTATTTATTGATTAAATATCTGTGTCCCTGCAGCACAGAAGCAGTCATAAGAAGCACAGGTATATTTGTAGCAATAGACAACAATACATTGTATGGGTCAAAATTATACATTTCTCTTTTATGACAAAAATCATTAGGATATTAAGTAAAGATCATGTTCCATGAAGATATTTTGTACATTTCCTACCATAAATATATCAAAAATTAATTTTTGATTAGTAATATGCATTGCTAAGAACTTCATTTGAACAACTTTAAAGATGATTTTCTCAATATTTAGATTTTTTTGCTCCCTCAGATTCCAGATTTTCAAATAGTTGTATCTCAGACAAATATTGTCCTCCTAACAAACCACACATCAATGGAGAGATTATTTATTCAGCTTTCAGATGATGCATAAATCTCAATTTCACAAAATTGATTCTAATGACTGGTTTTGTGCTCCAGAGTCACATTTAATGTAATTCTTTTTTTTTTAAGCTTAAAACTTTCCATCTTTAAAACGTTCATACCATTCAGTTTATTCATGAAAAGAAAATGTCAAATAATTATGTAGCTATGAATAAACATTTTTATTAATGTAATTTTAATATCAATATCTGGCATCTTTTCACATTGCAAGTCCATTTTCATCTGCTTCTCAAGGGGGCGGGGATTATACAAATGTTAAATAGCAGCGAAACTCCTTAGCCAATAAAAAGCGGAATATGCTAATGAGCTCTTGACAGCTGTGAAACCGGAGTCCAGCCGCAGATTGCGAGGACCGGAGCCGTGAACTCTCTCAAACCGACAGGGTTCTATCATGGACACCACGGTAACTTCGTTTAAAACGGCTGTCGGTGTGGTTTAACGCGAAGTGCTCTGTAGATGAGTCGGTAAGAATGTTCCGTGTGTTCTCGCTGGCGGCGGCGGAGCGCGGGAGACAGAAGCGGCGGCTCGAGCTCAGTCTGGCGGGGATCTGTGAGCTCGAGCTGCTCAAGCGGCGGCACGAGGCGCTGGTCGCCGGTGCGCTCGCGCTGCACTCTCCCGAACCCGAACCGGAACCCGAACCCGAGCCGAAGAAAGCCGAGCGGACGAGCGCCGATCCGACCCCGCCGGTAAGACTGTTACAGTGTCAGGAAGCTTACTTCGAGATGTAACAGG
>CM045026.1:142500-145000 GCA_024542945.1 allo-octoploid hybrid of Carassius auratus x Cyprinus carpio | reverse complement strand
GGTTGAGGCTGCTGTATGTTGTTTTCATGCTAACTGTCAGCGTCTCTCTCTGAAGGTGACGTATTCGTCAGCCGTGAGCTGAACGCTCGCGCCGCAGTTCCCCGCTCTTTCTCCGCACCCTATCCGCCTCTAGAGGGCATCACTGAAGACGAGCCGTGGATCTGGCATCCCAGTGAGGAAGAACACGGCGCAAATGACTACAGACAGACGCAGCATGCTGAAACGTACATCCTCGGCCTGATCCAGCGCCGCTCGCCTCCCGCCCGACCCACCAAACCCCGCACCAGCCTGGGACCCGAAGCCCGAGCCGTGGTCCGACAGAGCAGCCTGTGCCGCAAGGATCCGCCGTACATCCCCGAGGAGAGACATGCATGCTATCCCCGACTCGCCGGGATCCGCTGCGGTGCTCTGGATCCCAGCAGCAGCGAAGCCGAATCCTATCAGAACACTCGCTCGGCATCGTCCGATGAGCTTGTGAACGCGCAATACATCCCAGCGCAGCCGCGCCACGCACAAACCGCCGCGCACCGAACGCACGCCGCTCCCAAACCCACCACCTCACAGCTCAGAGCCGCGGCGAAGAAGTGCCGCTTCACGGAGGACAAGATTGCGCAGAAGAAACCCGGACGAAAAGCATGTCGCGCTCAATCCGAGAACAGCCTGCTTGGGCAAAGAGAGCGCAAATATAACACTATGGAGCGCGACGCTCAAGCCAAAACACGCCGCGGCTCCGGTCACCGCCGCTGGCGCTCCACCCTAGAACTGAGTCAGGACGAAGCCGAGGTGCCTTCTGAGCAGCCAATCAGACGCTCGCGCAAACCTCGCGTCTATGCCCAACCGCATCATCATCATCATCACTTTCCACCGGATGGCTACACGCTCCGAGAGTCAGAGTCAAGTCTGAGCGAGGCTGAGTCGCCCGGCTCCAGCTCGCTCTCCAGTGACTCTGACGAGAGCGGCGGATTGGTCTGGCCGCAGCAGCTCCGCCCACAGCTGGCTCCGCCCTCTCCATCACACCCGCCGCAGCCCAAAGCCTTCGTGAAGATCAAGGCGTCGCATGCGCTCAAGAAGAAGATCCTGAGATTCAGGAGCGGATCACTCAAAGTCATGACCACTGTTTGAGCGACAAACACCGCCCTAATCAGGGTGACCCTTCGCAGGGAGTTTGATTGACAGGTGACCTGACCAATCATAACACCGAATCTGCTTTTGTCTGACAAACAAACCAGACAGGACAGTAGATTGACGTTGGTGGACTTGAACTTGAAAAACACAGTTACACAGTTAAAACAAGATACCTTCTGATGTTCATTTATGTTTATTTCATGCTTTAACTAGTTAAGAAGAAGACACAATCATGGATGTCATGGTTGCAAAAAGGTGTTAAATTTGGAAAACATTCCAGGCATTTTAGAAAATTCCTAGGAAATTTCTTTGAATCTTCCGTGGATTTTTGGAAAGTTGACGGAAATTTACCGGAAATGTTCCACCCCTAGTTCACGTGCAGCTTGACCTGAGGCAGTACAGTGATTTGTCACGTACACACTGCAAGTTTCAGGAGTGACAGCTGCATTTAAGTGCGGGAGTGAGTCCCGTAAATGATAGTTCCATGTGTGTATGGAACAGCAGTCACTCCCGCATTTGTAACCATAGCAACATTTTGTCATCTTGCGGGAGTGAATAAGAATTTACTTGTTTGGTATCTGCCATTTTTTGGCTTAAGACTTTGGTGTTATAAAACAAAACATTTGAGTGTTTTAGTGGTTTTTTTTTTGTGCTTGTCCATGTTTGTGGAATTTTTTTTTATTTAATTTTTTTATTGAAGATCTGGCAACACTAACACTTTGCTGCAATTTTAGCTACAGTGTGTATGTGGCATATTAAAGAGCCCCAAAATGCTATTTATTGTTTGAATTACTTAAAAAAAAAAAAAAAAAAAAAAAAAAATGACCTTGTTTCATACCAGAAGCAACCTGCTCTGTCTCGTCTGTCGGCGTGTTGTCCGTTTCCGCTTTGCTCTGCGATGTATTTTTCACTGCGTGAGAACGTGAGCGGCATGGCTTGTCAGACATAGCAACAGTAACTAAGGGGGCCGGATCTTTGTGAAGGGTCAGTTGTAATATGGATTTGAAATTAAGGAATTTCAGTGGAACAAATGTAAGTTGGTTTTTTTTTTTTTTTTTTTTTTATATATATATTTATAATGGATTATAATTCTGTTGACGACAAAAGATAAACATTTAAAGATAAAATAAAATCTCTATGGCTTAATGTTTGAAAGCAAAGTAAAAACAACCATAAATATTAGTATTTTTAAATGAACTGTTATATATAAAATAATATTTATAATAAATATTATTGTTATTGTAATTAGTTTATATTTTTGTATACATTAAAATTATTAGGAAAGTTCAGTATTATTATAGTGTTTTTTTTTTATAATTTAATATAATAATGATAATATTAATAATAATAATAATAATAAGCAATATTGCAATTT
>CM045026.1:130000-137500 GCA_024542945.1 allo-octoploid hybrid of Carassius auratus x Cyprinus carpio | reverse complement strand
AATGTTATTTATGCGCCGTGTTTTTTGTGAAACGTTTTAGTTAGATATTCATTTAATATCTTTTTTAAATGTTGCTACTTGAACAATCGGAGAACATTTAAAAGTAACGTTCACATAATGTTTGCAAAATGACGTTTTGAAAGTTCAGAAATAATGTTTTCATAACTTTCATAACGTGTGTTTGTTAGTTGGTGCAGAGCAGATCTTGCAGTGTGAAAAATGAACATCAGATTTTTTTCCCCTTGATTTTGTTTATATACAAAATTGGATTAAACAGCAAAATCATGTTTTTTCTTGAGCTGTTGGGCGGTGACATGATAGCAGCACATCTTTACATTATTGAATTTGATAGTAGGCACTAGGTAGTGTGCAGTTTTGACTGTGCAGTGTGGCAGACAGTCACTCAGTTTTAACCCCGCCTCCACTGCTGAAAGGGGAGGGGCCCTGTAGATGATTGACAGCTTGCCGTGGTAATGCAAACATTGGAGGAGAATTTCATTTCATCGTTTTGAACATGTAACGAGAACCTTCTATTGTTACTGTGAACAGTCCACAGAATAACCTCAAAAGCATGTTCATTGTTGTAATAATGTTATAAGCATGTTCCATAAACATTATTTTAATCATGTTTTCTCCAAACATTTACATACAAGTTCTGGAAACATTTCCTGTTAGCAGTGGTTGAGGCTCAGAGGTCAGCTCTGGTGGATGTGAAGGGTTAAACGTCTCTCTCCAGCATCAGAGAGTTAACCGTGTTCTTCAGGAATGTGAGCGTCTGCAGTCATGAGATGTTTAGTCTACATCTCGACTGATTGTGAAGAAGAAGATCTGCTGATCTCTCCTCCTGCACACTGTGTTTAGTTGTTAGCTTCATCTGGTAAACTCTTCTCTTATTATTGTGTGTGCTGGGATTGTGGCAGGACACAGTAACACAACCCACCATCTGACTGTTATTTAACAGTTTCATGAGGAATGATGTGCTCTTGTGTGTTACTGCCCCCTGTGCTCGTGTCAGGAACATTGCATTGCATTCTTTGGTTTATCAGTTCATGCATTTTCAAACCCACTGTCTTGGTGTTTTTATATTGTTTGTGACAGAAGTTACACAAATCCAGCATCAGACATTAAAATGGGTTTTATTGCGTACAAGACATTCTCTGCACCATACAGAAAGTGCTGTGTGCAAATAAAAGTACAATATTTGTCTGAGATACAACTATTTGAAAATCTGGAATCTGAGGGTGCAAAAAAATCTAAATATTGAGAAAATCATCTTTAAAGTTGTTCAAATGAAGTTCTTAGCAATGCATATTTCTAATCAAAAATTAAGTTTTGATATATTTATGATAGGAAATTTAGTAAATATCTTCATGGAACATGATCTTAATATCCTAATGATTTTTGGCATAAAAGAGAAATGTATAATTTTGACCCATACAATGTATTGTTGGCTATTGCTACAAATATACCTGTGCTACTTATGACTGCTTTTGTGCTGGAGGGACACATATGTGGTGTGATACTATATCATCTACAACTCCAATATTGTGGTTAAATATCAAGGCAGACTGTGATTCTAACAGTCATTATCATCTGCAGTTATTCATACATATATCTGAATGTGCATCACGCTTTCAGTCAACAGATTCATAATGTACATCTTACACCACTAGAGAAATTTACATTCATATTTCTACATTTGGCAGACATTATTTTATCCAAAGCCACTGCATTGGAAGTTTACGTTTAATCTTTTGATCATGCTTTTCCTGGGAATCTAACCCCTGAGCTTGGTGTTGCAAGCGCACGCTCTACTGTTTGAACTAGTTTTGCATGTTTCTATGCAATACATATTACAGTCTGCGAGAAATATTCATGAATGTGAGAAAGTATTTGGTGTCTGGAGCTTCGTGAACTAAACCTGATGATCATCGTGACCTGAGATGATCCAAAGAGTCTTCAATCTGAGTGTCACATGATCAGTGACACTCATTTACTTACATGTGATTAGTCACTGAGAAACACAGCATAAACTAAGAGATTTCTCAGCTTTCAAAATCTCGAAACATTTCATTTAAAGCAACTGTATGTAGTTTTTCCTATTTTTGTGACTTTGGAGCCCCCTACAGTTAAATGAGTGTAATTTACTATTTGGTTCCAGCTCAACATTCGCATTTGTGTCAACATAATGACTTTGAAACAGATATTTCAAAGTTAAACCTTGAAAAAAGGTAAATGAAAATAATCCTAGATTTGAATGCTTCAGTTATGATGAATGAGTGGTAATGCAGTGATATGCTGATGATGATTTTGGTGTTTGTGCTCAGCTGCGGAAACGGGGCGGGGCCGCGTGTGATGACGTCGGCGAAGGGGGCGGAGTCAGTCTGCTGTAGTCGATCTGAATACCAGGAATCGATGAACGTTTAAAATGAGGAACTCTGGAACAAATGAAGACAGCAGTTTAATTCAGTCACGTAAATACTGGTTAATTTCAGGTGGTTTCATCACACATCACCCGGAACTATCAAAGTGAATCACAACTGCATGATTGTTAATATCGTCACAAAATGTGAACTAAATGATAAAACTACCCAGGGAACGTTCTCAGAACATTCAGGTAAGGTTCTCTCAAAGCTACGAAAATATGAAGAGTTCATTTGTAAAAACAAACAAAAATCATGTTTTTTTTTCATTGTGTATTACAATAATCTCAATCAAACTGCAGCTGGGTTATTTTGACTATAAAAAAAATAACTTTAAATAAAAACAGCTAACTAACACAATAAAACACAATAAAAACATGATAACATTATAAGAAAAATATGATTTTTGAAAATTAAAAAAAAAACAGTTATCTGTTTTTGCAAGTAAAAACATCAAATATTCTTCACGTAACATTAATAGGACATTCTTTCAAAGTTAGCTGGTCTTTTATAATGTTCTCAAAATGTTAGCACAAAAACATTGTTTATGCATCACCCATGGAACGTTTTATTGTGAAAGGTTTGAGTTGGATGTTCATCTGATGTTTTTAAATGTCACTGCTCGTTACATTCCGAGGAACATTTAAAAGTAACATTCACATAATGTTTGAAAGTGATCAGATGGAATGGAATTGTAACATTTAGAATGTTAATTAACATTAACAATGTCATTACAACATATTTTTGCTAGCTGGGTATAAGGCATAAAGATACTAAGATATTCTAAACATTAACATAATGATTTTTCATAAAGCTGCTTTGAAACAGTGTGTAACTCATTCTTATGGATATGGATGACTGAATCAGCGGGTACTGACCCGTCTGCATTGATCTGCTCCCCCTGACCGGCTCTGTTGGGCTCACAGTTATCCTGGAAAGGGTCTTCCTCCTCCTCCTCCTCACTGACGGAGGTCTGTGTGTGAAGAGTAGGCCACTGCAGTCCTCCGCTCTCCTCCTCGCTCTCCTCCGACGGCTCCACCACGATGGAGGGCAGACGCTCCTTCACCTGCCCCGGCTCCAGCTGCTCCGACGGCTCCGGGAAAATCTGCACCAGCACACACGGATCACACAGAGAGAGAAGATGAGACAAGAACAAACGGACGTTCATCTGCATCATTAACTCTCCCTCAAGTTGTTCCAAACCTCTACGAGTTTGTTTCTTCTGTTGAACACAAAAGAAGGTATTTTGAAGAATGTTGGTAACCAAACAGTTGCCGGTACCCATTGACTTCCATTGTATTTTTTCCCCCTACTATGAAAGTCAATGGCTACCAGCAACTGTTTATCAATATTCTTCAAAATATCTTCTAGGTTCAATAAAAGAAAGCAACTATGCCTTTAAATGTACTGATAAATGGCGCCCCCTTGTGGCTCTCTAAAGAACAACAGCACTGTGTTCTGCAGAAAACTACAACGTGCACAGGTCAAATAAGTTCTAGTATTTTGTCTTGTTATGTAACAATCAAATGTGCTCAAGATTTATAAGTTTATGAGCATTCAAGCCATTTTTCTTAAATGTGGATCAACTCATGGAGCTCAGAGCACTTTATTCGTTATTATCATAACATGATTTTGATCTGACATGAAGTCATGTTGTTTTTATTTTTATTTTATTTTATTTTACCAGATGGCAGCAATCTGGCCCAAAAACATGATCAATTCTTTATGTATTACACATAATATCAGAATGTTGATCTCTGAATGTTCCATAAAAAATATTTTAAGAATGATTTGTCCTAACATTTATATAACGTTTAAATAACTTTAGCGTAGTTATGAGAAGCTGGTTAATGCATGATGAATGTCTGATACCTGATATGATGTGAGTTCTCTCCTCTGCAGCCGACGCTGCTCAACACTGGAGTCCTGCGGACCTGAGGACATCACACTGCACACACACACACACACACACACACACACACACAATATGACATTCAAGCATCATTCACTGATTCCAGTGTAAATACAATAAATGTGCTTCTGTGCTGTGGTGGAAATACACTTCATGTGTCTCAGTTCTGCAGTATAAAGATGCACAAACCATCTAATAACAACCACACGTGCAATGAGACACTCCCAGTGTGTTATGAAACACATGTACAGTGTCAGTGTTAAGAGGAAGAGCTGTAATCCCTGTAATGAGGGAACAGCTCTGCATGCGTCACGGAGAGTCTGAGTGAGCCGGCTTCACCATCAGTGACTTACTGTAATCTCCACAGAACAAGCCACACTTTACAAACAAACACTGGATGCTGATTGGTCGTTGCTGTCATTCTGTGCTGTGATATGTGTGTCTGAAACTATAATAGATGGCTGTCTCAATGATTTCCTCCATCACTGTGCTTGTTTCATGTCTTTACACAATAAAACCACTGTTTAACTCTGATGGTGATTATATTACACAATCCCAGAAATAAAGGTAGAAAAGTTGTCACTTTTCAAAAGGTACACTTTTAGGTTCTAATATATCTATACGGTATAATATGTATATACCATAATGGAAACTTTAGGTACAAAGGTCTACTTTTTGAAAAGTTATCACCCCAGTGACGGCTTTTTGCACCTTTATTTCTGAGAGTGCACGAATGCACTGCAAAAAATGATTCTCTTACTTTTAGTATTTTGTTTTCTAGTATAAATATCTAAACATTATTGAATCAAGATGAATTTACTGTACAAGTAAAATGTTGTTTTCTGTAAAAAAATAATAATAAATAAATAGATAAATACATAAATACATTTTTAGTTTTTCCTTAAAACAAGCAAAAATATCTGCCAATGTTTAGCGTTTGAATTAAGATTATTTTTCTTACCCCATTGGCAGATATTTTTGCTTGTTTTAAGCAAAAACTAAAAATGTATTTATTTATTTATTATTTTTAGAAAACAAGACTTAATATCTTAAATCATTTTACTTATCAAGCATCTTGATTCAAGAATCTTTTATACTAATTTATAATTTATACTAGAAAACAAGACACAAAAAATACAAATACTAAGCATATAATATATATGATGCACTGAATCAATACCATACTCATTGACTATTGCATTCATAAGTTCTTCTAAAAATATCATTGCATTAACATGCATAAGCCCAAAAAATCATGCTGAATGAGTTTCACCTGTGAGTTTGTGAGGTGGAGTCGCTCAGTCTGTGTTCAGTGAATGTCCTCCTGATGTCCGTCTGTCTCTGTTCTGTTCCTCTGGTGAGTGTTATCATGCAGAGAGAGCAGGATCAGCGTCTCTGCAGATTAAAGCTTCATGTTTCACAGGACAAGGCTAAACACACACTCATTGTGCTATTGTGAATTATTTACAGTCATGTCTTTATAGTAAATGTTGTGATTTTTGTTATTGTGAATCCCAGTGATGTCTTCACCAATGCTGGAAGAGCTACTTTTAAAAGTAATGCATTACAATATTATATTACTCCCTAAAAAAGTAACTAATTGCGTTACTTAGTTACTTTTTATTGAAAGTATTGCATTACGATGCTTTTGCGTTACTTTTTTCATTTAAGCTGGGCTTGCTCTTTGTTGATTATATAAAAAGTTCTATTTTTGGCAAATGTTAAAGCTCTTTCACATCAAAAGTGAAACAAATAATCCTGGATTGCATGAAGAATAGGAAGCAGGAGAAGAAAGAACATAACTCCTCAGCAATAAAAATATTATGTTTATCTACACTCTTAAAAATAAAGGTGCTTCACGATTCCATAGAAGAACCTTTTTTGTCTAAATGGTTTTATAAAGAACCTTTAACATCTGAAGATCCTTTCCGTTTCACTAAAGCTTCTTTGTGGTGAAAGAAGGTTCTTCAGATTATAAAAAGCTAAGAAAAAGACGCTTCTTTGACTGAATGCTTCTTAGTGGAACCAAAAATGGTTCTTCTTCTGGTGTTTGTCTAGTAAGAACACACCACTAGAGGGAAACAGAGGACAAATGATCACACAGATCACTCCTACAGGCCTGTGTCATCCAACAACACTCAAAAATACTGTCCCTTCACCAATAATCGCAAACCTGATTCCTTACGAACAGCGTTAATGTACATTTACATTTAGTAATTTAGCAGATGCTTTTATCCAAAGCGACTTACAAATGAGGACAATGGAAGCAATCAAAAACAACAAAAGAGCAATGATATATAAGTGCTATAACAAGTCTCAGTTTGCCTAAACACAGTACACACAGCAAGGGCTTTTAAATAATATAATAAATAAAAATAAAACAGATAGAATAGAAAAAGAATAGAGCAAGCTAGTGATAGAGGTCTTTTTTATAATTGTGTAATAAATGAAAAGAAAAATAGATAGGATACAAAAAGATTAGAAAGGTAGTTACATGTTTTTTTTTTTTTTTAATAGAATTAGAATAGTGAGTGAAAAAGTTAGAGTAATGTACAGTAACAACACACTGGTTTGCACTGCAACAGCTCCTTTACTTTATAGATGTTTGTTTCACATGTTGTAAATTAAGCGTGTTAAAGTGTCATAAATCAAGTGTGTTTTTAAGCGTATTATTTCCTCTCAAGTAAATGTATTTAGTTTAAAAGATTAAACTGCAAAAATTATTCTCTTACTTAGTATTTTTGTCTTGTTTTCTAGCATAAATATCTCAAACTTCTTCAATCAAAATGAATTTATTGTACAAGGAAAATTACGTGGATATTATATCTTGTTTTCTGTAAAAAAAAAAAATATCGAAATTTAGTTCGTTTTTCCTTAAAACAAGCAAAAATATCTGCCAATGGGGTAATAAAAATAATCTTGTTTAGTCTTTGAATTAAGATGATTTTTCTTACCCCATTGGCAGATATTTTTGCTTGTTTTAAGCAAAAACTAACAACGTTTGGATAATTTTCTTAGAAACAAGACTTAATATCTTAAATCATTTTACTTGTACAGTAAATGCATCTTGATTCAAGAATGTTTAGAAATTTATACTAGAAAACAAGACAAAAATACTAAGTAAGAGGACACATTTTTTTAGTAGACAGACAGAAAGAGGAAGAG
>CM045026.1:72500-125000 GCA_024542945.1 allo-octoploid hybrid of Carassius auratus x Cyprinus carpio | reverse complement strand
TATAATCAAATAATTGAAAATGCCAGAGCTGCATTAAGGCCCATTCACACCAAGAAATATTACTATAATGATAACTTAATTAGCGTTCACACCAGCAATGTTATGTTGTTATCTGCCGCTTTAAATGCTGTTTAAAGCAGGATGGATTCTAATTGGCTGTCAATGTGTTTATCATTCAGTTATAGTCATAATTAAAATCTTATCATTATAGTTATAGATATTGTCATAGTGTTGGGGTAAGTGACTTTTAATAGTAATTCATTACAATGTTGCGTTACTGTCTAAAAAAGTAACTAATTGCATACTTATTTACTTTTATGGAAGTAATGTGTTGCGTCAGCAATTAAAAAAAATAAATTTGTTACTAACACTACTGTAATCTGATTACATAACTCGAGTTACCCCCAACACTGATTACAGTGGTGTTGAGTTCACTGTTCTCTTAAAGGTAGAGTGATTATGAAAGCTTTACAGTTATGTTTGTCGTTATGGTTGTGTTGTGTGTTCTCTCTCCTCCAATGTTCGCAGCGGAGCCTCTGGTCAGACAGGTGAAGAGGACTCGGATAAGCAGGGATGACTTTGACATCTTGAAGGTGATCGGCCGAGGAACCTTCAGCGAGGTGAGAGGGTTTCTGCTGCTTCTGTTATGAAGCGGATGAGTATTAATATATTGACTGAGGTGTGACTGCACAGGTGGCTCTGGCCCGCATGCGTAACACACAGCAGGTTTACGCACTGAAGATCATGAACAAGTGGAACATACTGAAGTGTGGAGAGGTAAACAACATCTTCATCTTCTCTAGAAGCGCTTAGATTCCCAGCTAACAAACATATGTTCTGAGAACGTTTAGCTAACGTTGCAAAAACATTATTTGAATGTAAATGCAAATGTCCAGTTTTTAAAAACATGCAAACATTCCATTTGATCATTTTGTTACAGTGTGTTTATTATGAGGATGTTACATTTGAATGTAACGTTCTGAAACAAGTAGTAACATTAAAAAACGTAACAATTAATTTGAAATAACCCAATAAATTCTTTAAATATTTCTTACTATTTGGGATTAAAGACAAGTCTGGGACTGTCCTAACTTTAAGAAGTTATTTACGGTGATTTTTAAGAAGCTTATCTTCAAGAATTTGAATTCTTCTTAAGTTTTGTCTTAAGAACAATCTTAAGAATAAAATATATACAAATATTCTTGGGAAACCAAAATATTCTTAACTTTTTTCCTACATTAGAAAATTAGAAGAAAATGGGAGTTAGGTAGAAATGTCTTATTAAGAATGTTTTGTGAGTCCGGCCCCGGATCATTTTGAAAGAATGTTCTGTTAATGTTGCTGGAAGAATGTTTGTTCGTAACATTAGCCAAAGTTCTGAGAACGTTCCCTGTTAGCTGGGTTTGATTATAATGAAGTGTTAATGGAGAGCTGTGTGTGTTCAGACGGCATGTTATCAGGAGGAGCAGGAGGTTCTGCTGAAAGGAGACCGGCGCTGGATCACTGAGCTGCATTACGCTTTCCAGGACGACAATCACCTCGTACGTCACTTCACACAGCCGACTCACTGATTCACTGATTCACTGATTCAAGAATAAACACAGCCTGACCTGTGAAAACACTTTAATTTGAATCAGAATGTTCTGAACACAAATGGACCAGTTCAGTTGATTTATGTTTTATTTGACCAAAAGTATGACTTTATATCACTCATGCCCCTAAAACCATGGGACCTCAGATCATTATCCACTATTCTACCTATAATGTATAGTATTTAATGTTTAATAACATATTTGAGTAAGAAAAACTAAAGAGTAGTTAATTGTCACTTGGCCTGTTTAGCCAAGCATAAAAACATAAATTTAGTATGTAATGGTGTTTGGTGATAAAATATTACAAGCATTTTTGGTTCGTAAAATATGACATTTGACATAACTTAGTTGTTGCATTTACACAGTTTTGACCAGCAGGTGTCGCCAGCACGTGTCGTTTCGAGCGCTTTAAAACTGACTCATTGTGCCTCGCGACTGATTCAACTGATTCGGAGAATCGAAAAGCTTCGTTTCTTGTTCTTTTCTTTTTTTTCCCCCTCGATTCTTTAACTACTCAAAAGAGAAAATAGGAAAAAATAATAAATTTATGTTTCCTGGGAGCTGAATTTCACATATATAAACAAAAATTTACCTTAAATCAACCTCTCTTTTCTCTATTCAGAGATGATCTAGACAGCTACTGTACAGTTCTGTTATGTGTCCTCTTAAGGTGTACATTAATTTTGTAAACCTGGCAACACATCTGTATCTGTGTATTCTCTCTTTTTTTTCCTTCGTTTTGTTTTTATTAACCCGGTCTGAATCAATCTATTCACAATACGCGCTTCAGTCCCGATATGAATCAAAAGAATCGAGAACCTGCTCCGAAGTCCCGATTCAAATCAAATGATTCGCGAACCCGCTTCGAAGTCCCGATCCGAATCAAGTGATTCCCGAACCCGCTCCGAAGTCCCAATCCGACTCAAATGATTCGCGAACCCGCTCCGAAGTCCCGAACCGAATCAAATGATTCGCGAACCCGCTTCGAAGTCCTGATCCGACTCAAATGATTCGCGAACCCGCTCCGAAGTCCCGAACCGAATCAAATGATTCGCGAACCCGCTTCGAAGTCCCGATCCGACTCAAATGATTCGCGAACCCGCTCCGAAGTCCCAATCCGACTCAAATGATTCACGAACCCACTCCGAAGTCCCGAACCGAATCAAATGATTCGCGAACCCGCTTCGATTCCCCGAACCGAATCAAATGATTCGCGAACCCGCTTCGAAGTCCCGATCCGACTCAAATGATTCGCGAACCCGCTCCGAAGTCCCGAACCGAATCAAATGATTCGCGAACCCGCTCCGAAGTCCCGAACCGAATCAAATGATTCGCGAACCCGCTCCGAAGTCCCGAACCGAATCAAATGATTCGCGAACCCGCTCCGAAGTCCCGATCCGACTCAAATGATTCGCGAACCCGCTCCGAAGTCCCGAACCGAATCAAATGATTCGCGAACCCGCTCCGAAGTCCCGATCCGACTCAAATGATTCGCGGACCTACTTCGAAGTCCCGATTCAAATCAAATGATTCGCGAACCCGCTCCGAAGTCCCGAACCAAATCAAATGATTTGCGAACGCGCTCCGAAGTCCCGAACCGAATCAAATGATTCGCGAACCCGCTCCGATTCCCTGAAGTCCCGATCCGACTCAAATGATTCGCGGACCTGCTTCGAAGTCCCGATCCGACTCAAATGATTCGCGGACCTGCTTCGAAGTCCAGATTCAAATCAAATGATTCGCGAACCCTCTCCGAAGTCCCGAAGTCCCGAACCGAATCAAATGATTCGCGAACGCGCTCCGAAGTCCCGAACCGAATCGATCCGACTCAAATGATTCGCGAACCCACTTCGAAGTCCCGAACCGAATCAAATGATTCGCGAACCCGCTCCGAAGTCCCGAACCGAATCAAATGATTCGTGAACCCGCTCCGATTCCCCGAAGTCCCGATCCTACTCAAATGATTCGCGAACCCGCTCCGAAGTCCCGATCCGACTCAAATGATTCGCGAACCCACTTCGAAGTCCCGAACCGAATCAAATGATTCGCGAACCCGCTCCGAAGTCCCGAACCGAATCAAATGATTCGTGAACCCGCTCCGATTCCCCGAAGTCCCGATCCGACTCAAATGATTCGCGAACCCACTTCGAAGTCCCGAACCGAATCAAATGATTCGCGAACCCGCTCCGAAGTCCCGAACCGAATCAAATGATTCGCGAACCCGCTCCGAAGTCCCGATCCGACTCAAATGATTCGCGGACCTGCTTCGAAGTCCCGATTCAAGTCAAATGATTCGCGAACGTGCTCCGAAGTCCCGAACCGAATCAAATGATTCGCGAACCCGCTCCGATTCCCTGAAGTCCCGATCCGACTCAAATGATTCGCGAACCCGCTTGGATTCCCCGATGTCCCGATCCGACTCAAATGATTCACGGACCTGCTTCGAAGTCCCGATTCAAATCAAATGATTCGCGAACGCGCTCCGAAGTCCCGAACCGAATCAAATGATTCGCGAACCCGCTTCGAAGTCCCGATCCGACTCAAATGATTCGCGAACCCGCTCCGAAGTCCCGATCCGACTCAAATGATTCGCGAACCCGCTCCGAAGTCCCGAACCGAATCAAATGATTCGCGAACCCGCTTGGATTCCCCGATGTCCCGATCGGACTCAAATGATTCGCGGACCTGCTTCGAAGTCCCGATTCAAATCAAATGATTCGCGAACCCGCTTGGATTCCCCGATGTCCCGATCCGACTCAAATGATTCGCGGACCTGCTTCGAAGTCCCGATTCAAATCAAATGATTCGCGAACCCGCTCCGAAGTCCCGAACCGAATCAAATGATTCGCGAACGCGCTCCGAAGTCCCGAACCGAATCAAATGATTCGCGAACCCGCTCCGATTCCCTGAAGTCCCGATCCGACTCAAATGATTCGCGAACCCGCTCCGAAGTCCCGATCCGACTCAAATGATTCGCGAACCCGCTCCGAAGTCCCGATCCGACTCAAATGATTCGCGAACCCGCTTCGAAGTCCCGATCCGACTCAAAGGATTCGCGAACCCGCTCCGAAGTCCCGAACCGAATCAAATGATTCTCGAACCGCTCCGATTCCCCGAAGTCCCGATCCCACTCAAATGATTCGCTATAGGCGCACGAAGTCCCTATCAAATGATACGCGGACCTGCTTCGAAGTCCCGATCCAAATCAAATGATTCGCGAACCTTTATTAACTGTATTTTAAATTTGATGACATTTAGTGACAGCTGATGATAGTTCAGGAATCCAGTAATCACAGATGAATGTTAGATTTATCAGTATCTAGCCTAATAAATATTTGAAATTATTTTGGTATCTGATCGTATTAATCTATAAAGTGATAAACAATGTAAAAGAGCAACTGGGAGAATTTATTAATTGACGCATTAATCAGTTCTGTACCCAAGGTAACAAATTAAGGTCATAAAAACCTTGCAGGAAACAATATCTGACATGTTTTTGAAACGTTGAAATGTCAAATTTTCTTGTTGTGATTAGCCTACGTTTTGTAAAGTTTATTTAATCGTTTGCAACGTTCTACAATCTTTATTTTCACCCTAAATATAATATAACGTTTATTGTTAGTATTCCAAGAACATGAAATGTTTCTTAGGTCATGAAGGCTCCCAGTATTGAACTCAAAACGGTTTCTCTCAACTTTATGAAAAATAGCCTATTATCAGAACGTTCTTTCAACATAAGAACGTTTTGTTCTAACGTTTATGAAACTTTAAAAAAAAAACGTTAGTGAAAGTTCTGAGAACTTTAGTTGAGTGATAAACAATGAAAAAAGAGCAAATGAGAGAAACAGCCCTGCTGAAATAAAAACAATAGACACCATTACAAAATTTGTAGTGCTTTTACTGGTTATAACGGGACT
This sequence comes from allo-octoploid hybrid of Carassius auratus x Cyprinus carpio, assembly GCA_024542945.1. Lineage (NCBI taxonomy): Eukaryota > Metazoa > Chordata > Actinopteri > Cypriniformes > allo-octoploid hybrid of Carassius auratus x Cyprinus carpio. The sequence goes on along the minus strand of CM045026.1, from coordinate 119,491 downwards.
TGTATTGGTTTTAATGGAAACTGTAATGGACTCTACTGGTAATTAGTTACCTTCTAATAAACACACTACAGAAAACCATTTTCTAATGGTTTTAATGGTTAAAAGTTTAATGGTATTTGTAGTCGAAACCATTAGAATTTTCCGTGATGTTTTCAGTTGTTTTTTTTCAGCAGTTAGGTGCACACAAAACAGGTGAAATGTGTTAAAAAGATTAATTCAAAGTGATTCCTTGACACATGATTCAGTTCAGCCCAGTGCTCATGAATCATGATATGCACAGTTCTGTCTCTTCATCTGTGTCTCTCCTCTTCTGCTCTGCAGTATCTGGTCATGGATTACTATGTTGGTGGAGATCTGCTGACGTTGCTGAGTAAGTTTGGTGATCGTATCCCGGAGGACATGGCTCAGTTCTACCTGGCTGAGATGGTGATGGCCATCGATTCAGTCCACAGACTGGGTTATGTGCACAGGTACTAACACAGAGCAATTCATTGTGACAATGAATGATAAACATGTACGTTAATAAATCTGAATGTATATATAGTGGATAGGATGTTGTATATGATGATGGGATGTTCAGTTTGATGTCTGCTGTCTTCCTGTAGAGACATTAAGCCTGACAACATTCTCCTGACGGCTGATGGTCATGTGCGATTGGGTGATTTTGGCTCCTGTCTGCGTCTGGAGCATGACGGACTGGTGATGTTTATCAGACGTAAGCCTGCATTCAGTCATGTGCAGTCGGCCTGATGTGCTCATGTGTTGTATGTTCTCAGATCCACTCGTCGCTGGCCGTCGGGACTCCAGACTATCTGTCTCCAGAGATCCTGCGGGCGGTGGAGGGCGGCGGAGGCTACGGCTCTGAGTGTGATTGGTGGGCTCTGGGTGTCTGCGCGTATGAGATGCTGCTGGGAACCACACCCTTCTACGCCGAGTCCATCTCTGAGACCTACGCCAAAATAATACACTTCAAGGTGGGGCTTGATGGCAAAAAATGTAAATCTCAGTTTTTTTCAGAACGATTTTTAACTAGTCAGCTTGAAAATGTGACTACAACATGATTCAAGTAACTTGTTCTTTTATTTACCCTCTAGTTAAAGAAAACTATTCTGAGTGCACCACACATGAAGTTGTCAACATGATGTAAATGTTAAAAAATCACTTGTTAAATATCTTTGCAGAAAAGATGCATGAACTACAGCTACCTCTTGTACAAACTTGTCTTATACATATTATGTGTTCAGAAATAATACGAGGAAAGTGCTTTAAAACAAATTCTCAAGAGTCAAGGTGATTCAGATTCAGAATGACTGAAGTTATAACACCAGTAGAGTATTATTATCTATAAATGTTCTGTAAAACAATGAACAGCAGCTTTCAGTCTGTCACCGTGATGCAAACATGAAATATCAGACATACAGCAGCACTTCTTCACAGGTTTTTATTTGATTGTGCTGCTTTTCCATTGTTTTTCTGTGTAAACATGGATGTGTTTGACTGTTGCGCTCGCGTCTCATGCATGAAACGCTTTCTGAAAACACGCCGCTCAAGTTAAGAGAAGTTCAATCCCATCTTCTTGCATTGTTTCCTCTTCTACTCACACATCTTTATCAACACAAAAGTGAATTCTGTGCGCCTCACACGTGAGAAGTTTATCATTCAAAATAAGTAAAGCAAGTTACTTTACTTACAAAATGAATTTAGTCAAACATTGTGTGTGTGTGTGTGTGTGTGTGTGTGTGTTTAAAATTATTGATCAAATATGACTGTTATTGTTTTTTTGTTTTATGTTTTTTTGTTAGCAAGATCAGCCCAGGAGAGAAGTAATGCAAAAGTAATATAACAGATTACTTTACGAAAAGTAAAACAATTAGTTACTAATTTTGTGTTACTAATTAGTATAACTTTCCCAACACTGTATATTACTATTATTTTGCAACAATTTTGCCACATTAACTGTTATTCTCCTGTGTATTACTGTGAAGCTGCTTCAACAGAATCTGTAATGTATAAAGCACTATAGAAATAAATGTGACTTGACTTCACAGAGGAAAGTAGTTTATTAGTGACCGCTGGTGAACTTAAAGAACTCACACCATGAGAAACTGACTCTTCCTTGATCATTTTTATTAGTTCAATGTACGATAAAAACATGCTGTATGTTTCAGAGCCTCTTTTTCAGTAAAAAAAAAAAAGTGAAACTAAACAGTATAAACAACTCGTTTGACGTCAGAAAGTTAGAGGTGAGCATCCACATTTACATGTCAGTGACCGCTGGAGTTCAGGAAACTAACTGACCAGTTGGGGAAGCAGTGAGGAGGAAGTAGGACAGATGCAGTTATTCCCAAACAGCAGGAGATAACGCTCACCAAAAACTAAATGATGCCTGTTTTTGATGAATAGGACAATAGAAGTGTTCATGTAGCTCATACAGTAGAGCACTGCACTAAAATATAAGTTATAAACATGTACACTCACTGTACCTTCAATTCAATATAACTAACATTTACTTTGAATAAAACATCTGCCTAATGTAGGTCCCGATGAAATCCCATTTTTCTTTTAATATTCAAAAACATTCAAATGAATGTATAAAACTTTTAACAATTTGATTAATCTTTTAAAAGGTGGTTAAATTTTTTCGTAAAACTCTTGACAATGTAATTAACTCTTTAAAATGCAATCAAATGAAAATGTAACAAATCCTATAATTTTTTAGCAAACAATGATGTAAACATAAGTTTTCTGTTTAAATCAAACATGGATGAAAAATTGTGTAATTCTGTGTGATATTTCTCATTATTATTACTTTTTATTTATACAATAATGATACTTTTCTGCATGTTTTCTTAAACTAAACATTTATTTCGGTGAGCCAAACATTTATTTCGGTGAGCTGTGGTGAAGAGTTTTAGCGTTTTTGTGTTGTGGTAAATTATTATTTATCACTGCTACTACTACTATTATTATTATTATTTCTCTTTTGAGAGGTAAGTTTTAGTATACAACAATAATATATTTCTGTCATAATTTCTTCAATTTAAACTAAACTTTTAATTTAGACTAAACTGTCATTTCTTCAAGTTGAACTGAACTTTTAAACAATTACTACAACTACTACTACTACTATTATCATTTATGTTTTGAGAAGTAAGCTTTAATATACAATAGTAATATATTTTTGTCATAATTTCTTCAAGTTAAACTGAACTTTTAATTTGACAAGTTGTCATGTAGATCTCTGAGTCTGCCAGACTATATTTGACCAGATCCAAGACAGTTTGCAGGATTATGCGATTTGCCCATGTTTGTAAATAATAATGCATGAATATAGATGAAGCATAGAGTGTGTGTTTCTGTCTGAACAGGATTATTTTGAGTTTCCTCCGGAGTCGGATGTGTCTGAGGAGGCGCGGTCACTCATCAGCGCTCTGATCTGTGACCGGAGCGAGAGGTTGGGTTCACGGGGCTCCGTGGACTTCAGAAAACACCCGTTCTTCACAGGTTTGGACTGGAGTTCCCTTCATCTCCTCCCTCCTCCGTACCGTCCTGATGTCTCCGACGCCACAGACACCTCCAACTTCGACGTGCTGGACGACTGTCTGAGCCACACGGTACCCGAGCCATCAGATCCGTCACATATATGTGAATCTCAGCGTGATCTGACTCTTCTGCTCTTGTGTTCAGGAAAGCCTGAGTGAGGTGATGGAGCGAGCGCCTGTCGGGCTTCATCTGGCGTTTGTAGGCTACTCTTACACAGCCACCAGGTTAGTGACTCTTCATCAGCAGCTTTATTGTTGAGCGCAGCTTTAACGGTGTGTTCACACCAAATGCGAAGCGAATATGCTTCTATCGCTCTGTATTACTCACAATATGTTTTTCGTGTCACTTGCGTGATTAAAAACATCATGCGGAGTTGATAACTACGATTGCTGCTTTGTTGCCTACCTGTTGTGGAAGTCCCAGTATATGCTGGAAAGCCAAATGCTGATGTGTCTGGTTTCAATGCACCTCAGAGGCGAATGAGTATTGATTAGTGCTGTCAAACAATTAATCGCATGCAAAATAAAAGTTTTTGTTTGTATAACATATGTGTGTGTTCTGCGCATATTTATTATGTATGCATAAATACACACAGATACAGTATATATTTTGAAAATAATTACAAGTTTATATTTATTTTCATATAATTTATATTGTAAATAAATATATTTAATATATAAACATAACCTATTTTTCTGAAATATAGGGATAGTTGCATGTGTGTGTATTTAAATATACATAATAAATATACACAGCACACACACATATATTATGTAAACATAAACTTTTATTTTGGATGCGATTAATCGCGATTAATCGTTTGACAGCACTAGTTTTGAGCCTGCATTAATATGTGTTGCATTTTACAGCTGTATATACACTAGCTATGTTTCCATTCAGCTATTTTTATGAATAGACAGGATTGAGGCAGAGGTTGCGTTAGACTTTAACATTGTCCGTCATTTTAATCTATTCAGTCATAATCTATTATTACTCATCATTTAAATTTTTTATATTTGAATTATAATAACAAATTTAATTGCTTGTATTTTTGTTCACATTTTAATTTTTAATAATGAACCTACAGGGCGAGCATATAGGCATATGCATTTATTTACATATGAATATATATAAATATATATAGTATATATTATAATGTGCGTCACTTTTTATGTTCAACACACACCGTAGTGACAGCGGAGGCCACTAAAAACAACGAAATATGCTAGGGCAATATTGATTTCTCGATTTTAATAGATTCTAATTTTTATGAATCAATATCGATTCTTAAATTCCAATGTTCTCACGCTGCTGTGCTGTCCAGAGAGACGGGAGCACTGGACCGCAGCAGAGACATCATGATGGAGATCAACCAGCAGCAGGATAGAGACCTGCTCCACCTGCAGGGAACACTGGTACGATGAGCACTGATCAATGAAAACATGAACAAAATCATCAAATTCAGTCATAAAAATGGAGTTTACAGTAAATATGTATTACATCAAATCCAGAGAAATTCAAACAGACACAGAATTTCTAAAATAATAATAATAATAAAAATAATAATAATAATTTCATAGGGCGCTGTTATTGTTAAAAATTTATATTGATAAAGTTTTATGAATTCAGTGGATTGGATGTGCTTTAATTATTACAATTAATTCAAGCTTTTAAAATGGAGTTCAAAACAGAGAATTTGGGAAAAAATAAAACAACATTTCTGAAATGGTTTTTATAGGGCCCCAAGTAGGGCTTTATGGAATCCGTTTTATTTATTTATTTATTTATTTGACCAAATTCACTTTTTCGTTTTAATGATTATATTAAATTTTAGTGATCAAAATTTATTAAAAGTTTAACAAAAATTACATTTCAGGGCCCTGTAAAACACATGATAATTTTCCCAAATTCAGTTTTTTCCTCTGTTTTAATTTTGCTGGATTCAATTTTTGATTTTGTTTGAACTTTTCTGGATTTCATTTGAATGGGTAAATAGAATGTAATAATCTAATTAATAATCTAAAGTCATGAAACATACAATTTAACATGGGTTTATTAAAAAAATAACCACAATAAGTCATCTTCTTGATGTACATTTAGAAATAGATTTATTTCCATGTGTGCTTGCACACACAATAGCCCTATTCGCACAGGATCAGTATTACCTGGTGATCTCTAGATATTTATAATAATTGCGGAGGTTGTCTGTGATCTTATTCCTGTGTGAATCAGCCATGTCTGTAATTTGTAAAGTAAAAATTCCCCCGCAAATGAACTACCTTATTGTACTGAACACCGAGGTCCATATTTGTCCCTGAATCAGAATCTCTGTGATTTGGCCTGGATTTAGCTGATTCATATTTCATCATTTTTTCAAGGCTTTTGTTTCCTGTGCGCCTTTTTATCCATCTTTCACAAAGAATTTAGGCTGTGTTGGAGTGTTTTGATAGTATTTTGGGTGCTGGATCATATCGCTATAAACCATACAACTATACTATTTGCAGAAAGAGAAAGCTGAAAACCACAAAATTCAGATGTGGGATCATTTCTAAATCACACATTTTTACAGATTATCACATATTCACAGTTTTATGAATAATATTTCCACAAAACCAGTCATAAGGGTCAATTTCTTGAAATAGAGATTTATGCATCATCTGAAAGCTGAATAAATAATCATTCCATTGGTGTATGGTTTGTTAGGAGGACAATATTTGTCTGAGATACAGCTATTTGAAAATCTGGAATCTGAGGGAGCAAAAAAATCTAAATATTGAGAAAATCATCTTTAAAGTTGTTCAAATGAAGTTCTTAGCAATGCATATTACTAATCAAAAATTAAGTTTTGATATATTTATGGTAGGAAATTTACAAATTTACAGAGGTGTCATCTATTCACATAAGTGATCTTCATCTAGCAGCAGTCTGAATCAGATGTCAGTGTGAATGTGTATGTGCTGCAGAATCAGGTGTGGCAGCTCAGAGAATCCATCACCGCTGAGCTGATGTCACTTCCTGCTGAGCAGAACAAACCCCAGCCAATCAGCAGCAGCGCAGAGACGGAGCAGAGAGACGTATACGCTTACGAGCTGCAGAGGTACAACAACATACACTCAACTATTAAAGTCATATCTGATGATAAATGCTGAAAAGTGAAGCCAAAACATTTCGATCTGGTGGCTGGCTGCAGTATAGGCCATAAACACCCCCTCCTCCATGTAAACCAATAGGAAGGGAGCAAATATCAAATAAAATCAATTTTCCGCAAAGATGTTTTCCGTCATTTTAGGTAGTTTTTATTATGCTCATGTATGTTCAAGTGTTCGTTTTTCTGCTAAGTTTGTGTTTAGTTCGTCATTTGACGCTAGAAAAAAAGGGGTGTGGTGTCATGATTGTGTGTTTGTGATTGGGTCTGCAGGAGTTTGGGTGGGGCTTTGATACCGCGGCTCCACCTCAAGATCGCTACTGTGCAGACTCAAACTTAAAATGAATCCCTACTGTGCAATAGTAATCTTACTATTTAAATGTTTTTTTTTCTATTCTCATGTCAGATGTGTATGTATGTATCAGGAGCACCTTAAAAAATGTAAAAATAAACAAAAAAAATTCCTTGTGTGTTTGTGCACACCTGGCAAATAAAGCTAATTCTGATTCTTATTCTGAAATGAATCACTACTGCACAGACTCATGCTCCAAATGAATCACTACTGCACAGACTCATGCTCCAAATGAATCACTACTGCGCAGACTTAAGTTCCAAATGAATCACTACTGCGCAGACTTAAGTTCCAAATGAATCACTACTGCACAGACTCATGCTCCAAATGAATCACTACTGCGCAGACTTAAGTTCCAAATGAATCACTACTGCGCAGACTCATGCTCCAAATGAATCACTACTGTGCAGACTTAAGTTCCAAATGAATCACTACTGCACAGACTCATGCTCCAAATGAATCACTACTGCGCAGACTTAAGTTCCAAATGAATCACTACTGCACAGACTCATGCTCCAAATGAATCACTACTGTGCAGACTTAAGTTCCAAATGAATCACTACTGCACAGACTCATGCTCCAAATGAATCACTACTGCGCAGACTTAAGTTCCAAATGAATCACTACGTGCGCAGACTTAAGTTCCAAATGAATCACTACTGCGCAGACTTAAGTTCCAAATGAATCACTACTGTGCAGACTTAAGTTCCAAATGAATCACTACTGCACAGACTCATGCTCCAAATGAATCACTACTGCGCAGACTTAAGTTCCAAATGAATCACTACTGCACAGACTCATGCTCCAAATGAATCACTACTGCGCAGACTTAAGTTCCAAATGAATCACTACTGCGCAGACTTAAGTTCCAAATGAATCACTACTGTGCAGACTTAAGTTCCAAATGAATCGCTACTGCGCAGACTTAAGTTCCAAATGAATCACTAATGTGCAGACTCAAGCTCCAAATGAATCACTACTGCACAGACTTAAGTTCCAAATGAATTGCTACTGTGCAGACTCAAGCTCCAAATGAAGCTCCAAATGAATCACTACTGTGCAGACTTAAGTTCCAAATGAATCACTACTGCGCAGACTTAAGTTCCAAATGAATCACTACTGCACAGACTTAAGTTCCAAATGAATCACTACTGCGCAGACTTAAGTTCCAAATGAATCACTAATGTGCAGACTCATGCTCCAAATGAATCACTACTGCACAGACCTAAGTTCCAAATGAATCACTACTGTGCAGACTTAAGTTCCAAATGAATCACTAATGTGCAGACTAAAGCTCCAAATGAATCACTACTGCACAGACGTAAGTTCCAAATGAATCACTACTGCACAGACTCATGCTCCAAATGAATCACTACTGCGCAGACTTAAGTTCCAAATGAATCACTACTGCGCAGACTTAAGTTCCAAATGAATCACTACTGTGCAGACTTAAGTTCCAAATGAATCGCTACTGCGCAGACTTAAGTTCCAAATGAATCACTAATGTGCAGACTCAAGCTCCAAATGAATCACTACTGCACAGACTTAAGTTCCAAATGAATTGCTACTGTGCAGACTCAAGCTCCAAATGAAGCTCCAAATGAATCACTACTGCGCAGACTTAAGTTCCAAATGAATCACTACTGCGCAGACTTAAGTTCCAAATGAATCACTACTGCACAGACTTAAGTTCCAAATGAATCACTACTGCGCAGACTTAAGTTCCAAATGAATCACTTATGTGCAGACTCATGCTCCAAATGAATCACTACTGCACAGACCTAAGTTCCAAATGAATCACTACTGTGCAGACTTAAGTTCCAAATGAATCACTAATGTGCAGACTCAAGCTCCAAATGAATCACTACTCCACAGACTTAAGTTCCAAATGAATCACTACTGCGTAGACTTATGTTCCAAATGAATCACTAATGTGCAGACTAAAGCTCCAAATGAATCACTACTGCACAGACGTAAGTTCCAAATGAATTGCTACTGCACAGACTTAAGTTCCAAATGAATTGCTACTGCGCAGACTCAAGCTCCAAATGAAGCTCCAAATGAATCGCTACTGCGCAGACTGTAGCTCCAAATGACATCATTGGAGCAAGATAACAGTGGCCATACTGGGATATTTTGGTTTCACTTTTCTTCGTGACATTTGTTAGAGTGAACAGTAGATGACTGCGCAGTAGTATTGATGTACTCCTAGTACAGTGTTGTTGATGTTCTCCAGGCATCTGCACAAAGCCGAGTGCAGGAACAGAGAGCTCGAGCAGGAGATGGCCAGACTGAGAGAGGAGATCCTCAGACTGACCGCCGGCAGAGACCAAGGTCAGGAATGATCTGTGATCTGGAATTAGCATTACAGATGTCACAGAGATGTGTGTGTGTAATGTTATCTATATAGTGTGTTTGAAGCTCTGCCCTGAGAATAGTGATAAATATCTTGTCCGGGAATAGATAATGTGACACAACAGAACAACTGCAGGATCAGATGACTAGACCTGTCACCAGGTTCATGACTGACGATTCTCAAACAAATAATAACTGTGATTAACCGTTTAATTGTCTGTTTTGTTAAAAAAAAATTTTTTTTACATGAAGACATATAATTAAATAGGTATTTTTAATGCTTTGAATTAAATATTTAAACTTCTAAAAATCTTTTTAATGAAATTAAATGGTGAATGGTCAGTGGTGAATGAAGACGAGTTTCCCTTTAAATTAAGATGATCTTTCTGAGCCTATTGGCAGATATTTCATAGAAAGGTCTTAAAAATCTTAAATTACCTTTGTGAACCCTGCAGGAATGGTGTGTGACCCATTTAAGACAGTGTTCTGCTTGTGATGAGACATAATGTCTCAGAAGGTTCCTGCACATCTTCTGTCTCTGGTTTGCTGGACTGAATGGTTCTTTGTAAAGCTGCGATCAGTCACGCATGATGTTTCCTCACGCTCTCGCAGGCTCACGGCGGCATCACTCTGTGTGTGTGTGTGAGTGTGAGTGTGAGTGTGTGAGTGAAAGTGAAAGTCGTTACATTTGCCAAGTATGGTAACCCATACTCGGAATTGGTGCTCTGCATTTAACCCATCCAAGTGCACACATCCAAGTGTGTGTGTGAGTGAGTGAGTGTGTGTGTGTGTGTGTGTGTGTGTGTGTGTGTGTGTGTGAGTGAGTGAGTGTGAGTGTGAGTGAGTGTGTGTGTGGTGTGTGTGTGTGTGAGTGATTGAGTTTGATTGGGGTGGATGAGTTTGTGTGTTGTGTGTGAGTGAGTGAGTGTGGAGTGAGTGTTGTGTGTGTGTGTGGTTTTTTTGTTTGTGTGTGTGTGTGTTTTGTATGATGTGAGTGTGAGTGATGTGTGTGTGTGTTGTATGAGTGAGTGTTGTGAGTGAGTGTGTGTGTTGTGTGTATGCGTGCGTGCGTGTGCGTGCGTGATAGTGGGTGTCTGCGTGCGTGCGTTCTTGTCGTGCGTGTGTTGCGTGCGTGTGCGTGCGTGGTTGTGTGTGTGGGTGTGTGTGTGTTTGTGTGTGTGTGTGTGTGGTGTGTGTGTGTTGTGTGCGTGTGCGTGCGTGTGCGTGTGTGTGTGTGTGGTGTGTGTGTGTGTCTGCTTGCGTTGAGTGCGTGATTGCGTGGTGTGTGTGTGCGTGATTGCGTGTGTGTGTGTGTGTGTGTGTGTGTAGTGTGTGTGTGTGTGTGAGTGTGTGGGTGTGTGTGAGTGAGTGTGTGTGTGTGTGTGTGTGTTGGCTGAGGCTGATCTAACACCTGTTTCTCCTTCAGTCACAGAGCTGTGTGTGTGTCGGCCGCTGCGCTGTCTGGACTCCGTGTTTGACGTAAGCCTCTCTTAGCACTCACTCACTTTAGCACTGCATCTGTCACGGCTGCGTGTCACCTTTATCTGTTCTTGTGTCGTGATCTGTGTGCATCATTCCTACACGTGTCGGTCGTGTTGTCCACTGAAAGCTGATTGACAAACCTGATGTTTGTAGAGCTCAGTGACGCCCCCTGCCTGTCATTACCCGCTAGTGACGCCGCTGCACCGCCACCTGCTGCTCTTCAACAGGGTGAGTGCACTTACATGCAATACTGCATCAGCATGTCAGCAATGCAGTTGAGTTTGACTGGAAACACAACTTTTGCAATCAAAATATTTTTTTTATTAAATTTTTTCAGACTTTGGAATGGACTTAGTTTAAACATTTATTTAAATTGCTTGGAAGTCACTTTAGACAAAAGCATCTGCTAAATGCATAAATGCAAATTAAACAAGTAATCTGGTAAAGATTTGGTGTTTTGTACTCTATAAAACAAGTTAGTGGATATTGGTATCCTGATCCTGAAAATATTAAGCTATATATATATAGTATTGAACACGTCACCATTTTTCTCAGTAAAGGCTTTCCATGTTTTTTTGCACCTCTATTTCTTTATATGTTCAATACTTTGTCCCTGTCACTGTGTCATTGCATTTTATTACACAGAACTTGATTTCTGAACTTATTTGTTTTCTTTTCTTTGTATGTATTAATTACTGGGATTGTTATCGACATCTGGTAAAAATTTAATGTCAAAAGCAACTTTAGAAATATATTTACCAGATATATATATATATATATATATATATATATATATATATATATATATATATATATATATATATATGTATGTACTGATATATTGTTATTGCTATATATATCTGTATTTTGATATAATGAGATAGATGGATAGATGCGTCTCCTGTGCGGTGTTTGATTGACAGGTGTGGATGCCGCAGGTGAGGAGTGAGTCATATCTGCTGGTTTGTGCCGAGGGGTCTGAGCTGCAGCTGTGGGAGCGACACTGCAGTGCTGATCTTTGCTGAAGAACACTAGATAGTCAACAGCAGACGCTTCAGTGAATCTGCGTGGACTGTGATCTACTCTATTGTGCAGGAGTCTGATCTCTTCTTCTCTGTTCTTCAGTTACAGTCTATAAAGCCTTTTCAGCATAGTGTCCACATGACTGAGTAAATTATTTAAAGTTTCCTGCTTTAAAGCAGCGTCCCGCGGCCATGACTCTGATTCACTCGTCATGTTTACAAACATTTCAGCTCCATCTTCTGATTGCACTCATATTCTGAATATGATGTTTATATTCACAAGTATGGTTGTTTTAGGTCTACTGATCTACACGTTTTTTTTTTTTTTTCTTGCTGTTTCTCAAAAGATTTCTGAAGAGAGTCCAGATGCTGCCATTGGTTATGCAGTATGTGCTCAGTTATTTAATTAGAATTTAATCTAATTAGTTTTCTAATTAGTAATTTAATTAGAAACCCTTCAAAATTCCCCCAAAACTCAGACTCTAACTGGAAAGAAATGGGCAAATGTTAATAATAATAATGTGTTAATATAAATTTTCAGAAATGAGTTTCCATTACTTAACACCTACACTAATTATTATCACCCTCTGTTATCACCCATAATTCTCTGCGGTCTGAGCATGTGAATCTCCTTTCAGTGGATTTTATGACTAAGGTGTTTACATGCAGCAAGTTTCTCGTCAAATCCGCCTTATTCCAGGAGTGGGAATCAGAATTTGGAGAATTAAAATATGTGTCCCTGCAGCACAGAAGCAGTCATCAGTAGCACAGGTATATTTGTAGCAATAGACAACAATACATTGTATGAGTCACAATTATACATTTCTCTTTTATGACAAAAATCATTAGGATATTAAGATCATGTTCAATGAAGATATTTTGTAAATTTCCTACCGTAAATATATCAAAACTTAATTTTTGATTAGTAATATGCATTGCTAAGAACTTCATTTGAACAACTTTAAAGATGATTTTCTCAATATTTAGATTTTTTTGCTGGTTTGTAGTTTGTTGGGTTCATTTTGTTGTCCTGCTTTTACTTGCTTTTTATGGGAATCAAGTTTTCTTCACACGTGTTTGTGTTCAAAGTATCATATACTACATCATTATTTGACAGAGATATATTTTGTACAAAATAAAAATGAAGTTGTTTTAACACTGAAAACTATTTAAGAGTGAGTAACTTAGAAATAAAGTTGGCTTATTTATTTAACACAGAGTGAATTCAAATGATTTGTCTTTGAAAGACGGGTCTGTTTGTTAAATATGAAAATCCAGTTTAAACCAGCCTATGCTGTTTTTCTGCTCTAAGCCTGGAAAGTGTTTTTCCAGAACTCACTAACACCTGAGGATATTTTCAGCATTTTTGTCTCCATAACTTTAGTGGGTTTTAGGATTAGCTGGTCTAGATCATGGGTTTGATTCCAAGAAACACACATATTGATAAACATACTTTGATTACTTTACAATCAGTAACACTAGCTCAAGTCCATCTTAAGTGTTTTTTTCTTCTTCCGTAAAATGAGTAGTAATAAACACAAGTGTACTGATTTTGCTCTGAGAGGAGTGTGGCTCTTGTACCCTTAAAATAGTGGGTGTGGCTTCTGTCCTCTAAAATGAGAGGGTGTGGCTTCTGTCCTCTAAAAAGAGTGGGTGTGGTTTTATTAAAATGAAAAAACTTTTACATTTAGTTTCTGTAACTATCCTGTGTCTTTTGTGACTTGTACAGTTTATTTCTGTATTCTAATACTGCATCTATTTATAATGGCTCTTCTTTTGAGGCCATAAATGCCCTTGAAAGTGTCTTAAAATGTTTTACAAAACTGATATATAGCTGCTCACATCGAATAATTGTATATAAAAAAAAAATATATATTTTACACTGTTCAGAATTAAGCTGAATGAGTAGTATTCAATACACTGAGAAATAAAGGAGATTTATTTGGATTTTTAATCACGGAAAACAGTTGAACAGAATACAGTGAACAGAATATTGCCTACTTTAGAAAAGTATTGTGAAATAGCACGCGTTATGCAAAGATATATATTCAGAACAGAAGATTGTTACATTGTTGTCATCTATGCTGAATGTTTTATTCCTCAAGTGCCAAAATAATGACGATAATGTTGTGTGTTTAATGCAGTCCCATGCAGGGTTTCTGCTGGTCTTAATTAAAGTCTTAATTCACCCTTCCACAAATTAAAGCATCAACAATTCTTAAATCAGAGCAGAAAGTCTTAAATTCATAAAGTCATGGCACTAAATAATAGCATGCACTGCAAATAAAATGAATCTCTTCCTCAGTATTTTTTTAATTTTCCAGTATAAATATCTAAACATCCTTAAATCAAGAAACATTTACTGGAGATGCAGAATGAAGATATGAACCCCTGTCATGTGAGTATCCTGTGCATAGTATGCATGCAGTGTGCTTGTATATAGTATGTTAGTACAGGTCAAAAGTTTGGAAACATTACTATTTTTAATGTTTTTGAAAGAAGTCTCTTCTGCTCATCAAGCCTGCATTTATTTGATAAAAAATACAGAAAAAACAGTAATATTGTGAAATATTATTACAACTTAAAATAATAGTTTTCTATTTGAATATACTTTAAAAAAATAATTTATTCCTGTGATGCAAAGCTGAATTTTCAGCATCATTACTCCAGCCTTCAGTGTCACATGTAACATCCAGTCTATCACATGATCATTTAGAAATCATTCTAATATTCTGATTTATTATGAGTGTTGGAAACAGTTCTGCTGTCTAATATATTTGATCAATAAAAGGTTAAAAAGAACTGCATTTATTCAAAATAAAAATAAAAATTCTAATATTATATATTCTAATAATATATTTTCTTTACTATCACTTTTTATCAATTTAACACATCCTTGCTGAATAAAAGTATTGATTTTATTAAAAAAAAGAAAGAAAAAAAAATTACTGACCCCAAATTACTGACCAGTAGTGTATATTGTTATTACAAAATATTTATATTTTAAAAACATAGATTCTTTTTTTTTTTACTTTTTATTCATCAAAGTATCCTAAAAAAGTATCACATGTTCTGAAAAAATATTAAGCAGCAGAACTGTTTCCAACTTTGATAATGAATCATCATATTAGAATGATTTCTAAAGGATCATGTGATAATGATCCTAAAAATTCAGCTTTGCATCACAGAAATAAATGATAATTTAAAGTATAATAAATTTAAAAACTATTATTTTAAATTGTAGTAATATTTCACAATATTACATTTTTTTCTGTATTTTTGATCAAATAAATGCAGGCTTGATGAGCAGAAGAAACTTCTTTCAAAAACATTAAAAATAGTAATGTTTCCAAACTTTTGACCTGTACTGTATATATATATATATATATACATATATATGCGCACAGCTTTTATTTTATCATAACTCGCACACAGAGTTCCTATCACGTGGCAATTGTTGTGAACACTACCTCGTGACTTTTATTATAATAAAATAGTTTCTCTCTCTCTCAGAATCCCATATTTGAGAAAAAAAAGTTGAGTAGTTTGCATCACTGCATATAGCTGTTGGTTAGTTAATCTAAGGTGTTTACATGCAGCAAGTTTCTTGTTAAATCCGCCTTATTCCAGGAGTGGGAATCAGAATTTGGAGAATTAAAAATTGTGTCCCTGCAGCACAAAAGCAGTCATAAGTAGCACAGGTATATTTGTAGCAATAGACAACAATACATTGTATGGATCACAATTATACATTTCTCTTTTATGTCAAAAATCATTAGGATATTAAGATCATGTTCCATGAAGATATTTAGTACATTTCCTACTGTAAATATATCAAAACTTAATTTTTGATTAGTAATATGCATTGTGAAAAAAAGTTGAGTAGTTTGCATCACTTCATATAGCTGTTGGTTATTTAACATTTCTATCATAAAACTGTAAACTAACATGAAATGATTTGCAGCTTTCATCTCTGGTCTTGTCTCTCACTGTAAAAATGATTGTGATTATAATGGTAAAAAAAAATGTGAAAATGCTTCAGTAAAGACCTGTTAAATGGTCAACGATAAGTTCCCCTGCTACTGTGTGTTGTGTTTTGCAAAAAGCGTTTTATGAAAAAAGAAGAGTCAAAGTCTGAGAATTAGTGTATGGTTTTGTAGATCTGGTGTGTGCTTCTGCTGTTTGAGTGTCATATTTCAGAAACTGTGTGACAAGGAAAGATTCTGTGTGTGAGCAGTTGAAAAAACTGTAAATGTAAACCATTAGGGTCAATTTTTTGAAAATTTGATTTATTTGTCATCTGAAAGCTGAATAAATAATCTCTCCATTGATGTATGGTTTGTTAGGAGGACAATATTTGTCTGAGATACAACTATTTGAAAATCTGGAATCTGAGGGTGCAAAAAAATCTAAATATTGAGAAAATCATCTTTAAAGTTGTTCAAATGAAGTTCTTAGCAATGCATATTACTAATCAAAAATTAAGTTTTGATATATTTACAGTAGGACATTTACAAAATATCTTCATGGAACATGATCTTTACTTAATATCATAATGGTTTTTGGCATAAAAGAGAAATGTATAATTTTGACTCATACAATGTATTGTTGTCTATTGCTACAAATATACCTGTGCTACTGATGACTGCTTCTGTGCTGCACGGACACATTTAAGTTGAATTCGTAAAACCTAAAATGTTGCTACCATATATTTTTACAGTAAAATTCAGTCAACCACAGCTGCCAGCTTTTTACTGTAAAGGTTATGGAATGTTTGTTACAGTGTCTGGTGTCTCCAGCGATGGTATGCACACACACTAAAGGTGCTTCACATGTAGAGCCCGGCGGCGGGGTACAGCATGAAGGGGGTGATGCTGTGCTGCGAAGGGCTCTCCAGCATGTGTTTGCGGTAATAACGGCGCAGGGCTGGGCTGCCTGGGTGCTGCTGTCTGACGTGGAGGAAGTACTCGTCCGGTCGGCTGGAGGTGAAGCCGCAGTCCTCACACACGAAGATCTTGGAGCGCCGCTGGCGGTAAGCGTACTGCTGCCGCACGCCGTGGATCTTCCGCAGGTGAGACTCCAGAGAGCAGCGCTGCGTGAAGGCTTTCTCACACAGATCACACCGGTACGGACGGATACCTGCGCACAGAGAGAGAGACTCGAGCGGATCAGTACATGCAGAGTGCATGCTTACCGTTTACAGGGAGCCAACCTTCATCCTTCTCTTGTGTTTTGTAACAAATCTTTCCCTCACGGGTCAAAATGACCTGAAGGACTAAACTGAAACGAAATGGAAAACGCCAGCGTTTTTGCTGATTTTCACTAAAATCTCATGGCCCCCAGAATATTTTGTTGTATGAATATCTGAACTTGCAATGCATCAAAATAACATCAGACCCTCTTCTTTCAAACAAAAAAATCAGTTTTATTCCAGCTTTAAGCATTGTATTTTTTATTTTTTTTTATCAGCACTTGTATGTAGGTAGGTATGTAAATGTTTTTTGCCTTGGGAATATTCTGTAGGCTCAGCTCTTTGTTTGGATATAATTTTTTTCGGTATTGTCAGTTTTATTTATTTATTTATTTATTTATTTATTTTTAATCTTTTTTTTTTTTTTTGACATTCCATTTATTAATGGAAATCCTTATAAGATCCACATAAATCCTTAAAAAAAAATAAAAATAAATCCGGGTCAAAATAACCCAAGAGAAGGAGGAAGGTTAAAGGCGCAGTACGTTGTTTCGGAGAAGCACTGCTGAAAGTGGACAAGATTGATCACTAAACACACTCGTGGCCAGTCAGCAGCAAGGAGCGTGTTCATTCATGAAGTGGAGGTGCCTGTGTTGCATAGTATGTTTGTGAATTTGGGGGTGGAGCTATCAAGATAGGGGTGTGTTTGTTTTTGGTGATTTCAAATATCAACAGTGTTTCTCAGAAATCACTGCACCTTTAACTGTTTAACCTGTTTAATACTGTAGAGCTGCTTTAAAACAGTCTCTTTTGTATCTATCAAAATAAAGATTAACTAAAACTAAAACCATAAAAAAATCAAATAAATTGAAATTAAATAAAATAAAACACAAACTTTTCAAACTGGAATAATAATGAATAAAAACTATATCAACATGCTTAAAAAAAACTGATAAAAATGACAAAAATGCACAACAAAATTACTGAAATTTTAACTAAAATAAAAATAAAAATAAAATAAAATAAATAGTATCTCAAACACATGACAATAACACTGCTGGGTGTCATAATGTACTATTTTTTAAAAGTTTGAAGTTGGTAAAATTTATTTAATTATCTATTAATGTAAGAAATTAATAAATTTACTAAGGATGCATTAAATTGTTTGACACCTTGGTGAGTAAAAGAGTTTCAGTTCAGTGAGATATTATTATAGTTTCTAATATTTTGAAATAGATTTACATTTTTTATTTTCCAGTTTCATTTTGATTTCAGTTAACATTTTAGTCATTTTGTTTTGTGGTTTATAGTTTATACATGTATATATTAATTTAATTTTAGTTTTAGTTATTTCAGGACATCAAGTTAAACTGAATGAAAATGAGAAATTTTGCCTTGTCAACTAGCTGAAATACGTTTTATATATATATATATATATATATATATATATATATATATATATATATATATATATATATATTATTTGAGTTAATGTTTATTTTATTTGAGTTAGTTTTTTTCAGCTACTCACACACATTTTCAAAACTTTGTTTCTTTTTTTCCAAAACTTCAAGAATTGCACACAAAATGCAAAATGCCTCTCATTTCTTGCAAAATGAAGCACTGCCTTCAAAATATCACAAACACACCTCAAAAGCATTTGCAAACACATTTGTCATAAGGTTAATTCCTGTTAGATTTGTGTGTGTTACACAGAGACTTGTGCTGTGTTTTGAAAAAAGTGCATAAAGTCAAAGTCTGAGAATGAGTGTATGGTTTTGTAGATTTGGTGTGTGCTTCTGCTGTTTGAGTGTCGACTTTCAGAAACTGTGACCAGGAAAGATTCTGTGTGTGAGCAGATGTAATGAGAGTGAGTTCGAGTGAACTCTAGTAATCTCACCGGTGTGTGTTCTCATGTGTCTCTTCAGGTCGAAGGTGTCGTTGAAGCCTTTCCCGCAGAACCTGCAGGGGTGTCTCTTGATCATACTGTGGCACTTGAGGTGACGCGTCAGCATGCGCTGCAGAGGAAACA
Organism: allo-octoploid hybrid of Carassius auratus x Cyprinus carpio; assembly: GCA_024542945.1. Taxonomy (NCBI): domain Eukaryota; kingdom Metazoa; phylum Chordata; class Actinopteri; order Cypriniformes; species allo-octoploid hybrid of Carassius auratus x Cyprinus carpio. Next base: position 100,369 of record CM045026.1, on the reverse strand, counting down.
CTTTATGACACACGGAGCACAAGAACTCTGACGAGCCGCTGGATTCACGCGCCTGGAAGCAGAGCGAGAGACACATGAGCTTCCTGAAGATGCAGGACCAATCCCTGAGGATCTGCAGGGGCTTCACCTTGTTGAGCGGCGCTGAGGCCAGTGCAGGAGGAAGAGAACTGTGTGACGGCTGAACTCTCTCTATCCCATAATCCTCCCTGTGACGCTCCAGAGCAGGTGTGTGTTTGTGTACGGCATGAGAGCTCTCCGACACTGACTCCAGACCAGCGCTAGGAGACTGAAGAGACACTGAAACACACGTTACACAGTTACACACTGACATTAGTTTTCTCTAAATTAATATACTGTATATATATATATATATATATATAGATAGATAGATAGATAGATATAGATATTAATTAATTAATCAATTAATTAATATACAGTATATATATATATATATATATATATATATATATATACTATTTTTATAAATAATTATTTATTTTTTAACAACCATGTACAAAGTAAAACCTCAGAACCCCCAAAAATGAACTAGTACAGTAAAAAACAAACAAACAAATAATAATATTACTTTTTTGTTTTTTATTTTATAATAAACCAGTATAATATATTTTTTGTTTGTTTTATAAAAATAAATAATAATGTCAATAATAATTATTATATTTTCATTCTTTATTTTATAATAATAAAAATAAAATAATAAAAAAGAACAACACAAAATAAAACCTCCAGAACCCCAAAATAAACCAGTATAGTATTTTATTTTATTTTATAAAAAAAATAACATTGTAAATAATAATTATTATGTTTATTTTTTTTATAATAATAAAAAAAAACAATGAAAAAAAAACAACTATATACAAAATAAATCCTAAAATAAACCAGTATAATAAAAGATGATAATTATCTAAGCTGTGTATAACCTCTGAGGATTTTGGACTGAGTAAGAAATGAATCTATTTTGTTTCTATTATATATTTCAATCAGATGAGAAAAAAAAGCTCTTTCCCTTTGTAATGTTTCTTTATTTCTGAAATGTTTAAATGAACAATTCTTGATGAAATAAAGCACTAATTTCTGTTAGCTGACGAGTGTGAGAAGAGCGTATTATTCACAGAGTCTCAGTCAACAGAGTGACAAAAGCGATTCATGTGTGAATATATTTACATAAACACCAGTTCATGTTTAAAAATCGATCATCGCGTCTTCGTTCATTTGCCTTCATGTCGTTTCTTTCTTCTGTGAAACACAAATGAAGACATCTTGAAGAAAAGGGATGAAAATGCAGATTTCTTGATTTTAATTGATTCACATTTTGTTTCAAAATATCGATTTTGAAATATCAACAATCGATCAGTGCTGTTTTCAGCTGATGTGAGAACAAAACTGAACAACAGAAAGTGTTGATATAAACAGAACTTACTGAAACAAATCATGAATCATGATTTTGATCATATCAATAATAACATCACATTTATGCGATGTCTATAAACTCTAGTCAGCTGAAAAAATTGCTTTTAGAGACGAGCATTATGATCAATATATGCACTATATTCATGATATTTCACTGAACGTGTCCTTTGATATTAAAATAGAAGGTTACACTTTATTTTAAGGTGTCCTTGTTACAGTGTAATTATACATTTAATACTGAATAATATTAATTAACTACAGGGTTAGGGTTAGACTTAGTTTATACTTCCATGTAATTATTCATAATTAATTCTAATTATAATAGTAAGTACATGTAACATGTAAGGACACCTTAAAATAAAGTGTTACCAAATAGAATAATTACTTTATTATAAAATAGTTAAAATGCTATTAAAATGCTCTCACAATCATTTTTATTAAATAATATGTTTTTATTATACGATACTGCAATTATGTTTGTTCAGATCACTTTAATAGAGTACCCGTTTCGAGATTTAATGCCTTAATGTCCAAATGAATCAAAGTGAATCGAATCGCAAGCTTGTGAATCAGAATCTCCGTCTCTGAGCCTGCAGCCAAACCACACTGGACAGAGCTCTTTTCTCCGTTTGTGTTGCGCAGAAGAAGTGCGGTCAGGTTCTGTAGATGTTCTGATGGTTCTGTTACCTGTGTTTGGACTGAAGCTGGGCTCTGGCTCCTTCCACTGCCATCCGGCACAGGCCGACTGCTTTCTCTTGACCAGGAACGAGCGAGGCATCTCCAGACTGCTTTACGGCTCGCTGTCTAGAGAGTCAATCTGAGAGCGGATGATTTCCATATCTCTGGAGAGAGGAGGACACACCTGTGCTTTAACTGCTGCTCCGCTGGTTTGCATGCCAGGTAGAGAGAATCTGGTCTCCTCATTTAACTGGACCTGCCATGCAAATGGTCCTCCGGCGGCCCGGGGCTGAAGGGCACAGCAAGCTCAGCCGCACTGCTAGGAAAATGTTGCTTTTATTATACGTTCCAGTTGATTGTCTGTCGGGTTTAAGTCACCTAAACTGAGACAAAGGCAATTCAAATCGACTGCTTTACTGTTGAGTATCTGTTAACCTCCTGGTCCAAGGGCTTGAATGGCTTTCACTAGTCCTAACAGGTGTGCTTTTCTTCTTCACACATCAAAAGCTTCGCCATCAGTTACAGTATCTGTCAGTCTAACCGCATCCCGCGCTTTAATGCGTTGAGTGCGTCTGTGACAAAAACAGTGCAGACAAGCTGCTGGACAGAGACCTGAACTCTGAATTTCTCATTTTCATTTACTTTCAGCTCATGCGCTGAAATGATGGCATCTAAAGATGAAATGGAATTTGTAAAGACATTAAAAAACAAACTGGAATGAGTTTAGGTTGAAGCACTAAAATTGCACTGAAATAATAATAAAAAAAAAAGTATATTAAAAATAATGATAAAAAAAAATTAAGAAAATAACTAACGTTAAAATAAAAACACAATTTTAAAATAATACTAAAATCTGTAATCGTATCTCAATGATATTAAAAAAAGCAATTAAACTAAAACTATTTAAACTTTTTATTTAAGCTATTTAACAAGGCAACATCTCTTATTTTCATCTAGTTTTAATTGTACTAAAACAACTCTGCATAGCCTACTGTAAAAACTGTATAGACATTAAAAAAACAAACTGGAATGAGTTTAGGGTGAAGCACTAACATTGCACTGAACTGGAAAATAAGCCTAAAGCTGAAATAATAAAAAAGTATATTAAAATACCGATCATAAAAAAAGACAACAAAATGACTAAAAAATAACAAATGTTAAAATAAAAACAGAACATTTTTAAATAAAAATAATTGAAAATATTACTAAAATCTGTAATTGTATCTCAGTGTTATGAAATGAATGTTAACTCTGAAATAAAAATCTAAAACAATTTAAACATTTTATTTAAGCTAGTTACCAAGGCAACATCTCTTATTTTCATCTTGATGTGAAATCAAAATAAATATAAAAAATATATAGACATTTAATGAGTTTAAGTTGAATGACTAAAATGGTTAACTAGAAATATGTTTGGATAGTAATATTAATAATAAAAACAACGACAATAATTTATTTACACTGAATAAATAAACTGAAATAAATATATATATATATACATCTTAAAAAGCTAGCTGAAATGGGTTCAAGGTGAAAACGAAAAAACTGACATTTAAAAAATAATACAATTGTGACAATAAAAATGACAAAACACAACAAAATTGATGCACATTTAATATTAAAATCAGATGTGTCATTATGTATGTTCATGCAGAAGGCTGATGTGATCTGTGTTACTAGCACAAACGTGTGCACTGAGAGCAGGTCATCAGTGCTGTCTTGCTGTGTTCATGTTGTGTGTGAAGGACACACAGGTACACTAGATATATTACCGTCATCCACACACTCACTGTAACTGTATGCAAATGTGCCGTGAGAGTGCATGCGCAGAGCTTTCTGTGAGCCGAACCGTACACAGCCGACAGGAGACACACGTCAAACAGTCCACACCACGACTACACACTCATTTGCATGTTTCTTTGAACGCTGGCCTGCTCAGACATGAAGAAGGGCTCCGCGTTTGACTGGAAAATGTCTCTGTTCGTCATGTGAACCACACCTGCTGGACACAAACACAGCAATAAGAGTCTGCAGCACAGATCTCTTTAAGTGTTTCCAGTGCTTCGCCAATCTCAAGACTTTTTGCAATGCAATTCTGAGGAATGTATGGTGGATCTGTGCAAACTGGGTCATTTTATGACTTTGAAATGATATTTTACATCACTCCTATTGCTTACCATCAGGCACCATTTGGACAAGCATCTGCTGAATGACTGAATGTAAATGTAAAATGAATCAAACACCAGGCCTACTTCTTAATAACACACATGATAAGAAATATATAATGCATACATGAAGTTCATTCATAATATGAGGTTTGCTGCAATGTTGAAACTCATTTTCATGCTTAAAGGGATAGTTCACTTGAAATGAAAGCCCTGTCATTGTTTACTCATCCTCTTGTTGTCCCAAACCTGTATGAAAAGATCATTTGAAGAATGTTAGGAACCAAACAGCTGGTGGTAGCCATTGATTTCCATGTATTGAAAGGAAGTCAATGGCTACCGTCAACTGTTCGGCTACGCATTCCAATCATTATCATTCCAAATATCTTCTCAAGAAACAAACTCATACAGGTTTGCAGTCATTTGAGAGTGGGTACATGATGAGGGGTTTTCATATTTGGGTGAACTGTCCCTTTAAGAACACTTTTGTAAACGCAAAGTCACACTAAAAAAGTTAAATAAAGCACAAACACTGTCGATTAAAGAGAGCATCTTTACATTAATTCCAGTGTTTTTATTTATTTATTTATAGTTTGTTTATTTATAACATCTCGCTGACTACAGTTCAGTCTGCTCGCAGATCAGTGATGTGACGTCACCGTATGCAAATCAGGCGAGCCGAAGAACACGCCCACACCTGTTCCCTCGTGTCCTCTATCTTTTCTTCACTGCTGCTTTCTCTGTTCACACAAATGCTTTATGTGTATAAATCATTTCACATTATACTTTATCCGCGCTTTATTTTGACTGGTTTGTGTTTGGATCGTGTGTAGATCATGTGTGTTCTGTCAGAATCATTTCAGTGCTACTGAACCGTGAATCTCTGCAAATGACTAACAATAACTTGACTTCAGCGATGTTTTAGGTATATATATATATATATATATATATATATATATATATATATATATATATATATATATATATATATATATATATATTTAAAACACCAGTTTGCTGGTGATCAATCTTTTCAGCGACTAGTGAACGTTCTCAGAAGGTTTCCTCAAAGTTATGAAGAAACATTCCTCTGAAACGTCATCAGAATGTTCTTTCAAAATTGTTTGTTCTCAGTGTTCTCAGAACATTAGCACAGACACGGTATTCATATATTGTTAATGGAATGTTTCAGCTGGACTCTCATCTAACAGTTTTAAATGTTACTAGTTTCAGAGCTTTCAAATAACACTCAAAAGTAACGTTCCCATCATGTCGGGAAATTCTAAAATGGAATGTTTATTCACATAACAAGTAAACTTGTTTTCATATCTCAAAATCTTCTCAGAGCATATTTTTGTCAGCTGGGTTGCATTATAAATGTTGCACTTCTAGAAGATATCCGTGTCTCTGTTCAGTAACTAGTGACAGTTACACACCACCTCCAGAAGAGTTCAGCAGAGACAACATCTGAGACTAACAGAACAGAGATAGAAGTATTGATCAGACCTCACAGAAAACAGGGAACAATAGAATTGTTGCTTAATTCCAAATAAATTATGATCCACAAATAAATCTAGCAAAATTAAACATATTGACAAATCAATGGAATGAGATCCACAAATAAATCGAGCGAGCGATTCACAAATGAATACCAGTGGTTGTGACATAATTATATATTTGTGAATATGATTTTTATTTGCAGATCTCATTTTGTTTATTTGTCAGTTTAATTGTTTGCGAAACTCGTAGATTTATTTGTGGATCTCTTTCTATGTCAGTTTATTTATTTTTATTGTTAATCTCTTTACATTTATTTGTCATAATCTATATATTTGGAATTAAGCAACAATTCTATTATATTCTCGGAACGTTATGGCAAGGTTCTCTATGAACAAAAGCTCTTACAGTAACGGTAATAAAACCTCCTTTCGAAGTTATCAATCTTTTAATGATGTCCCCAAAGCGTTAGCATATAAACTTTAATCATACATCGTTAATGGAACGTTTCTGAAATATTTTAGTTGGACGCTCGTCTAATGATTTTCAGAGAACATTCAAAAGTAACGTTCTCTAATATGTTAGCAAAAATAAGTGCGTGTGTGTGTGTGTGTGTGTGTGTGTGTGTGTGTGGGTCAGTGTCCATGTGTGTGTGAGTGTCCGTGTGTGAGTGAGTGTCCAGCATCCAGAGCGCGCAGAAGCTGAGGCTGGACCTCTGGAGATGTCACTCTTGTCAGTCAGTTCTTCCGTCTCTTCTCAGATGATTCGTTATCGTTCCGCTGTTCACGCAGTGTGTTTGATTGCGTTTCCCTCTTTTAAACCAGGAAATGTTTGATGTCGAGCGGATGTTGAGTGTCTCTCTCTGTATCTTCATCAGCAGCGCGGGTGAGATCGAGCTCCATCAGAAATGAGGTGAGTCAAAACTACAGCATATTTCACTTAAGTTCTGTCTCATAAACTCCGTGTGAGTTGTATTAACTCTTCAGACTGTCATAGACCTGTTGACTGTAAATATGAGTCGCTTCAGTATATGTGAACTACAGAAGAAACTTCAGGCGTTCATTTGGAGATGTTTCTAACTCACATCAGCGATTGCTTTCAAAGTTTCAGCGCAGATGTTTCGTGTTTTCACTGTAACTCAAGACTGAGGAGCTTTTCAGATAAGCATCGTTCGTTCAGTTCTTCATCTTCACAATCGTGAGGAGTTCAGGGACGAAGAATGTGACTTATAAAACTAATGGGGCAGAAGTATAATTGTATTTAAGTGATCTCATGCGGATTCACTGTCGAATTCAGCAATCTGTGAGTGAGTTCATCTCAGTGATAGTGAAACATTTAATTTCTGACTTTCATCTGCTTCCTGCTTCATTCTCCATCATTGAGGAAGTGAAGCAGCAAACTCACACTCGAGTGAACTAGTTAACTCTGTTCTTCCTGCTAGTTTACCATCTGATTGTGTGAAAGATGACTCTGAACACACACACACACACACACACACACACACACACACACACACACATATAATAATAATCTCTAACATAAGTCACATTTATTTCTGTAGTGCTTTATACAGTACAGTTTGTGTCAGAGCAGCCTCACGGTGATAAACAGGAAAACAACAGTCAGTGTTGCAAAATCCATCAGTGATGAAACATTCTCACAATTTTCACTTACGCTTTTAAACCTTACATAAATGTTCAGACAAAATGTTTGTATGTTTATGGAACGGTCTTACCTTATCTATATTTGTTCTTATGATATTTGTATTTCATGAACATTCTAAGAAATGCCTTTTTGTAACCTTAAAATAAAATTAAAATGAAAATTTTATGATTAATCACATACAAAATAAAAGTTTTTGTTTACATAATAGATGTGTGTGTACTGTGTATATTTTTTATGTGTATATAAATACACATTCAGTATATATTTTGAAAATATTAACGTATATATTTGTATACATTATGTATATATATTATATATATATACATATTTAATATATAATCTGAAATATATACTGTGTGTGTTTTTATATATACATAATAAATATAAACAGCAGACACACACATATAAACAAAAACTTTTATTTTGGATGCACTTTATTTTTGACGGCAGTAATTTTGAGTGAAAATAATGCTTAGTAGAATGTTGTAAGGAATGTCTAATGTCTAACAAGAAAACTGGAAACATTTCGTTTTTACAACCTAAATTTTACTGTCATTATTCAAATCAATTCATTTCAAGTTTTATTCTCATCTGATAGTTTCAGTGCCGTCAAATCAATAATAAAAAAATATTTTAAAGCCAACTAAGCAAGTGAAAGAGAACAGTTTTAAAGAAAGAGAAGTTTCTAGCGTGTCTTTTCGGGCATTGTACCGTGGTAACATCAAAGGAAGGAAGTATCTTGGATTACGTGAGTATGGTAAACCCTCAGTAACATGATATATGTCAAAGTGCCTTGATATTACCATCTGATCTGATCTGATCTGATCACAGTACGTTTGTATCATATACCCAGAAGTGAGTTAAACCTGACGTCCTCATTTGTGACTTTTTTGAGTTGTAAAAATGCAGGAAGTTTTCCGTTAGGGTTAATGTGTGGAGGTTAGAGGTATTAATAACTAGCTATAGAAGTCCATGTCCTCATTTGTGTTTGAGTGTATTGATCATGTGAAGTGTGTTCAGTCAGTGTTTGTTCTTCAGGGAGTATAGTTTGAATCTGTCTGTAGATGAGTGTGAGGTTTACAGTCAGCCATCAGACGCTTCCCCTTTACCTTTTCACTGTCTCAGACAGAAAAACACTGCTGATCTCTGATCTCGTCAAAGCAGCGTTCATTCCGTTTGCATAAACTTTAATAAATAATCTGAGGCAGAGTTTAGGATTCATGAATCCAAGAGAAACCCAGTGAAGGAACGTGTGATCAGGAAGTCTAGAGTATTTATCCAGCTAACAGAGAAACTTCTCATAAGTTTCACTAACGCTTTTTAAAAGTTCTCATAATGTTGAGAGAAAACATCCTGCGGTCAGCATTCTTAGAATGTCCTTTTGATGTTATTTGCACTTGATGAAATGTTATTTTGTAACCTTTTAACAAATCATGACAAGAAAACTGGATGCTTTTAAAATGTTTGTTTTTTCATGGTTATTGTGAACATTAAGGAAACATTTGATTTTATCATTTGGCAAACAAACAAGTTGTGGGAACAGTACTTTTAAATGTTCTGAAACAAGCTGTAACGTTTAAAAAACAGTATATGAACAGTCAACTATTCACTAAAAATTGAGATTTATGCAGCATTTTTGTCATCATATTTGTCTGAGATACAACTATTTGAAAATCTGGAATCTGAGGGTGCAAAAAAATCTAAATATTGAGAAAATCATCTTTAAAGTTGTTCAAATGAAGTTCTTAGCAATGCATATTACTAATCAAAAATTAAGTTTTAATATATTTACAGTAGGAAATTTACTAAATATCTTCATGGAACATGATCTTTACTTAATATCCTAATTAATTTTGGCATAAAAGAAAAAAATGTATAATTTTGACACACACAATGTATTGTTGTCTATTGCTACAAATATACCTGTGCTACTTATGACTGCTTTTGTGCTCCAGGGTCACATATATTAGTGCTGTCAAACGATAAATCGCAATTAATCGCATCAACAATAAAAGTTTTTGTTTACATAATATATGTGTGTGTACTGCATGTATACACTTGCATGTATATATTTAAGAAAAATGTTACGTTTATATATATAAATTATATGAATGTAAATATATACATATATACATGTGTCTTTATATATACATAAATGTACACAGTACACACACATGTATTATGTAAACAAAAACAAAACAAAAAGTTTTTGTGCCAATGTTTTGAGAACCTTATTAAAGAACAGATAATCTGAAAGAGTGTTTGTTCATCACTTTGAGAGAACTGTGTCAGAGCGTTTCCTGTCATCTGGTAAGTGATGTGCGATGGTGTGCTCCAGGTTCAGTGTGACTGATTGTCTTTCTGTCTTCTCACCTCTGATCAGAGCGACAGGTCAATGCATGACTCAGTCCTCCATTCAGCTGCACTTCTGCTCTTCTGCTTCCTCTTGCTGTCTCTTATTGCTCTCACTTCCACTTCTCAACACATATAAAACCCGTGTTCAGCCTTCAGCCGTGTTCAGAACTTCATAACGTACAGTGACCCCAAAAACAAAACATCAAGGATGTTTTCTCTTCATAAACGCCACGCTTGAGTCTCAGTGTGTTTGAATCAGTGGATGTTTGTGCATCTTTTCTGGAACTGGAATGACTCTCAGTCAGATGTCGGAGTGATTGTGGTGCTTGATTTTTTAGTAAATGATCGGAGATGAAGCTGTTGTATTTGAGCGGAAGTCAAGTATTGTGTCACGCTTTTTAACTGAGAGTGTTGCACAGGAGGATAGACAATGTTTCCCACATCCTCTCGTACACACACACACACACCATTCTGCTGCACAATATCAGTGTGTCACAGCGCATGCGTGTGCTCAAAGCGTGTGTGATTCTATATGTGTGAACGTAATGCTATTTCATGTCTTGTTTTTTGACAATCAGCTTCACACCTCAGATGCAGAAAAATGAAACTGTACAGTTGTTCTCTTAAGCAGAAGTATTTTTTAATAAAGACTTGTAAAAATAACTTTTTTTAAATGCCTTTCATCAGCACTTTTGTCATTTTCCAGTAAATCGAAGCATTCTTAAATGCCTCATTCATTATTATTATTTTTTAAAAATGTAATTTTATTTGTTTAGTTAAAAGAGAAATTGTAAATTAATAAAACATTTCAGTAACAATTTAGCACTGTGAAAAAAAAAACATGTTATTAAAGCATGTGGTTCATTTACAAACATGTAAGTAAGCAAGTAGACAGCGTGTTATCCTTTTAAGATAATATATGTCCTCTCAGTATAATTAAGACCCAAATAAACAGAGACCTCAATACTTGGTACACTATACAATGATGGTAACAATCAGTGGAGAGTGTTTGAGTATGAATGGGTCCTTTTGAATAGAAAGATAAAAGAAAACAGTAACAGCAAAAGCAATCATTAAACAGTGACAAATGTTCAATGTTCAAACTTTAATTTATACAAGCTTAAATTGAGTACTAATATAGAATTTACTTTATTTCTTTAAATTCTTGCCTGAACTAAATTATTTAATGTAAAAATTACATTTGTTTTTATGTAGTATTTACTTCCCCACAAAATCTTTTTTATCGGTGTACTTGTTTCTGACTAATTCTAAGCTGCTGATTCTAAAAATAGCGGCTGTTTTGTTCTTTCATGTCACACTTTTTCTTTTTTTACAACATATGACACATTTCGTTTGTGTAGTGAAGAAGCCCCTTAATCAGCAGAAAAACACCACAAACTCATGATCCCTGTCTGAATCTGAGCCAGATTACAACTATTTGCTCATATTTTCACATGTATGACAATATTTGATGCCTGATCCTGATTTCATTGTCAGAATTACAGCTGGTGCAAAATATGAACCTGGTGATTTCTGCTGCATTTGGGTGTGCTTTAGCGAAAAAGCATATTTTATAAAGTACTTTGATATTAAGTGGAACATGTTTTAACACTGCATTTGTAAGTGTTATCAGCCAATTTTAAGTGTTACTTTAAGTGCTTTTTAATTGCTATCAAAACGTTTTTTAAGCATTATCAGACGGTTTTTAAGTGTTGCTTTAAGTGTTTTTAAGTGCTATCAGACAGTTTTTAAGCATTATCAGACCGTGTTTAAGTGTTTCTAAGTGTTTTTAATTGTTATCAGACAGTTTTAAAGTGTTATAAGACCATTTTAAGTGTTTTAAATGTTATCAGACAGTTTTAAGTGTTGTAAGTGTTTTGTAAACCTTATCAGACAGTTTTGAATGTTTTTAAGTGTTTTTAAGCCTTATCAGACCGTTTTAAGTGTTTCTAAGCATTATCAGACAGTTTTAGTTATTTTAAGTGTTTTTAAGTGTTATCAGATTGTTTTAGTTCTTTTAAGTGTTTTAAGCGTTATCAGACAGTTTTAGTTATTTTAAGTGTTTTTAAGTGTTATCAGATTGTTTTAGTTCTTTTAAGTGTTTTAAGTGTTTTAAGTGTTATCAGACCGTTTTAGTTCTTTTAAGTGTTCTTAAGTGTTATCAGACAGTTTTAGTTCTTTTAAGTGTTCTTAAGTGTTATCAGACAGTTTTAGTTCTTTTAAGTGTTTTTAAGTGTTATCAGAGAGTTTTAGTTCTTTTAAGTGTTTTAAGTGTTATCAGACAGTTTTAGTTCTTTTAAGTGTTTAAAGTTTTTTAAGTGTTATCAGACAATTTTAGTTCTTTTATAATTTTTAAGTGTTATCAGACAGTTTTAGTTCTTTTAAGTGTTTTTAAGTGTTATCAGACAGTTTTTAAGTGTTTTAAGTGTTATCAGACAGTTTTAAGAGTTATCTGATGGGTTTTAAAAGTTTAGTGTTTTTAAGTGTTATCAGACTGTTTTTAAGTGTTTCAAGTGTTATCAGACAGTTTTAAGAGTTATCTGATGGGTTTTAAAAGTTTAGTGTTTTTAAGTATTATCTTCCTTTGCTTTTGTTCCCAATGACAGTTATTTGTTCTTGTTTTAATTATAAGCTCACTTAATTTTGATCAGTTTCTCAGAAAATCAGACCTCATATTTTAAGCCACTGTGTATCTCCAGTAAATGTATCTTAATTTATGAAATCCTAAATATTCATAAATACTGAGGAAGAGCATCACTGTTTGCCGTGTGCAACTAATGTCGTCAGGTTGATTCTGTCTGTCATGTTTTACTGAATAGCACAGCTGCAGGTTTGCTGACTGAAGTCTCTGTACGGTGTGTGATTTTCATGTTTTGCAGTGAACAAAGCATCTGTCAGGCGCGGGCCACCGTCATGATGTATGACGATGGCAGTAAGCGCTGGTTACCGGCCGGTTCTGGCGCTCAGGCCATCAGCAGGGTTCACATCTTCCAGAACCCCAGTAACAACAGCTTCAGGGTGGTGGGACGCAAACAACAGGCCGATCAGCAGGTAACTCTGACTTATGCCATTAAAAACTGTTTTTAATATGTGAGACAAGGTTAGACAAGAAGTTTAGTTTGTGTGTGTGTGTGTGTGTGTATGTGTGAAGCCACAGCATGATGTTGGAGGAAGTGTGTGTGTGTGTGTGTGTGTGTGTGTGAAGGATGTTGTCATTGCTGTGAGTGTGCGTGCTGGGCATCATGGGAAAGTGCCGTGTTGTGTGTCGTTCCAGCAGCCACATATCTCAGTGGTTTATCTCAGAGACGTTTCAGTCTCACAGCTTTTTGAATTGTCTTTCGTTTCCTGTAAATCATGTCAGTGTGGCGGTTCACTGCCATCTTCTGCACAACACCACAAACACTGGACAATACATCAGCCGGTCATTCCACTGCGTTCAACAGATTCAGACCTCAGTGTCAGAGAGGAAAACATAATTATGAGTGGAGTCTACATCCCTGCTAATGGTGCGAGAATTGTGAAAAAAAAATATAAAAACTTTTTACAAATTATTTTTTTTTCCATTTATTTATTTAGTTAGTTAGTTGTAATAATTTATTTATTAATTCATTCATTTATTCATTTCTGTCCCTCTGTGAATATACAGTATTTATTTGTTTGTTTCTTTATTCCTCTGAGAAAATGTATTTATTTCGTTATTTGTTTCTCTAAGAAACATAATATAATATGTATTTATTGATTTTCTTTATTGGTCTTTCTGAGAATATCCAGTATTGATTGACTTATTTGTTTGTTTCTTAGATATTGTTTATTTATTTATTTATTATTTACTTATTTGTTCATTCATTCATTCATTCATTTGTCCCTCTAATTATTTAATATTTTAATTAATTTATTAATTTAGTAATTTGATTATTTATTTATTTGATTGATTGGTTGATTGTCCGTCTGTGAATATAAAATATTTATTTGTTTCTCTTATTGGTTTGTTACTCAGAGTTTATGTAATTTTATTTTATTTATTTATTTATTTATTTATTTATTCATTCATTCATTCATTTCTGTTCTTCTGAAAATATATAACATGTATTGTTGTTAGTTTGTTTATCCCTCTAAGACTTACTTATTCATTCATTCATTCATTTGTCCTTCTAATTATTGATATATATATATATATATATATATATATATATATATATATATATATATATATATATATATATATATATATATATATATATATATGTATATATAGTCCATCTGTTAATATCCAGTATTTGTTTTTTTGTTCCTCAGAGATTATGTAATTTTATTTATTTGTTTGTTCATCCATTCATTCATTTCCCCCTCTGAGAATATTTAGTATAATATTTCTATTTATTTATTCATGAATTTGTTTGTCTCTCTGAGGTTATATCATTTTTATCTATTTATTCATTAATTCATCCAGCCCTTTGAGATCACACACTGTTAGTTTTATGGCCAGAGCCGCAGGTTTCCATGAGTGTTGTGTGTGTGTGTGTGTGTGTGTGTGTGTTTGATGAAGATCTGATTCCTGTCTGTCATCCGTGTGTCTCTTCAGGTGGTCATTAACTGTCCTCTGGTCCGAGGGATCAAATATAACCAGGCCACTCCCACGTTCCATCAGTGGCGTGATGCGCGGCAGGTCTGGGGTCTGAACTTCGGCAGTAAAGAGGACGCGGCTCAGTTCGCCAGCGGCATGATGAACGCGCTCGATGTGCTTAACGGAGATGCCGGTGAGAGCTCTTTACGAAAAAAAAAACATGTTTTTAGGAGTAAAATGTACTATAAATCAGTGTGAGTTACATATCAACAAACCTTCAGAATACAGAGAGGAATAAAACTATGAAGGCTTGTGTGTGTAAGAGAAAAAATCTTTAAAGATATAGATTGGAATTTAAATCTACAGACGCAAATAGATAAAATGCAGTAAAATATGTATTTAGAATGTTTAGAAGCAAAATAGACCAAAAGGCGACCAGTTCATGAAAACACACTGGTTTGTCTGTAGTGTCTTGCCGTAAAACATGTAAAAACAGCTGTATGTTTAGAGTTTTTGGTTTGTGTTCACAGGTGTGTGTCCTCTTCCTCCTCGACCACCTCAGAACGGCCCGAGCGCTGAGGAGATAGAGCAGAAGAGGAGGTACAACCATCATCTTCATCATGACATGAAAATCAGTCCTGATTTACTTCATTTATTCTGCACAAATCAGTTCATTTGAACTTTCTATTCATCTGTGAATCCTAAAAAATAAAATGTATCACAGTTTCCACAAAAATATTGTGCAGCACAACTGTTTCCAACAATGATAATAATCAGAAATGTTTGTTACGCGTGTGTCTCTGTGAAATGTCTCAGGCAGGAGCAGCAGGAGAGAGAGCGACTGGAGAGAGAGAGACAGGCGTCTGCTGCTCCGGCCCCGCCTCCTGGTCCTCCTCCCGCTCCTGGCCCCGCCTCTGCACCTCCCCCTCCCCCCGGACCTCCACCCGCTCCAGGACCCCCGCCTCCACCCCCACCACCACCTCCTTCAGGAGGAGGCCCGCCAGCCCCCCCGCCCCCACCCTCAGGAGGAGGAGGAGGAGGAGGAGGAGGAGGAGGAGGAGGAAGAGGGTTAGGAGGAGGTGATGGAGGTCTGGCCGGGGCGCTCGCTGGAGCTAAACTACGCAAAGTGGCTAAGGTCAGTCACATGATCATCTGATGATTAATGAGATGCATGTATGTCTGAGCTTTACTGTTGTACTGCTTGATTGACAGGTGAGTAGGCGGTCCTTCACTGTTGTCCATGATGCGTCACAGCTACAGATCTGATCATGTGACAAGCTAGCTGTTCAACCTGGGGCCTCAGGATAAATTAAAATGAGGCAAAATAAGCATTAAAATAAGCTAAAACCACTCAAAATCAAGATGTTTCTTACTTTAGTTAAACAGCTAAAGGACTGTGAAGAAACAGGATTCATACAGTCTTGGAAATACTGGATATATGTGACCCTGGTCCATAAACCAGTCATAAGGGTCATTTTTTTGAAATTACGATTTATACATCATCATTTATACACCATCAAATATCACCATACAATGTATTGTAGGCTATTGCTACAAATATACCTATGACTGCTTTTGTGCTCCAGGCTCACAAATATAGCAATAAAATAAAACAAATATTAGATAAAATAAATAAACTAAAAATGAAATAAATTTAAGTACTAAAATCAATAAATTATTATTTTTTTAAATTAAAACTGCAAATAAAATTTAAAAAACAATTAAAACTAATTGAAAATATTTAAACACACACATAAATAATAAATTATTTTTAAAATTTAAAAGCATTTTTTTTTTCACAATCTGCCATGGATTATATTCTGTCAGTCAAAAGGCAGCGGAAAAACGTGTCAGACTGCAACTCATACTGTGTGTGAAGAAAATCTCAAAATTAACTTTTGCAACTGTTGTATACAGAAATTTCCATTTTTAATTTGATTGTAATCATGATATCTGAAAATAAATAGCAGTTGAATATGATAGCTGTTGTAAATTTTAACCTTTAAGATATCATTTTGGATAATTGGCTTTCGGTATCGGCAGATATCAATCTGGATAATCGACCATCTGTAATGATATGAGCAGATATCATTCTAATTAATTTACTGTCCGTATCGGCAGATATCATTCTGGATAATCGACTATCGGTAACAGTATTGACAGATATTATTCTGAATATTCAGCTGTCTGTATCGGCAGATATCATTCTGGATAATTGGCTATCAGTAACGATATGAGCAGATATCATTCTAAATAATCTGCTGTCAGTATCGGCAGATATCATTCTGAATATGCAGCTCTCTGTATCGGCAGATATCATTCTGGATAATCAACTATTGGTAACGGTATTGGTAGATATCATTCTGAATATTCAGCTGTCTGTATCGGCAGATATCATTCTGGATAATTGGCTATCAGTAACGATATGAGCAGATATCATTCTGAATATACAGCTGTCTGTATCCGCAGATATCATTCTGGATAATCGACTATCGGTAACAATATGAGCAGATATCATTCTGAATAATCTGCTGTCAGTATCGGCAGATATCATTCTGAATATACAGCTGTCTGTATCGGCAGATATCATTCTGGATAATTGACTATCGGTAACAATATGAGCAGATATCATTCTGAATAATCTGCTGTCAGTATCGGCAGATATCATTCTGGATAATTGACTATCAGTAACGATATGAGCAGATATCATTCTGAATATACAGCTGTCTGTATCGGCAGATATCATTCTGGATAATTGACTATCGGTAACAATATGAGCAGATATCATTCTGAATATACAGCTGTCTGTATCGGCAGATATCATTCTGGATAATTGACTATCAGTAACGATATGAGCAGATATCATTCTGAATATACAGCTGTCTGTATCGGCAGATATCATTCTGGATAATCGACTATCGGTAACAATATGAGCAGATATCATTCTGAATAATCGACTATCGGTAACAATATGAGCAGATATCATTCTGAATAATCTGCTGTCAGTATCGGCAGATATCATTCTGGATAATTGACTATCAGTAACGATATGAGCAGATATCATTCTGAATATACAGCTGTCTGTATCGGCAGATATCATTCTGGATAATTGACTATCGGTAACAATATGAGCAGATATCATTCTGAATATACAGCTGTCTGTATCGGCAGATATCATTCTGGATAATCGACTATCGGTAACAATATGAGCAGATATCATTCTGGATAATCGACTATCGGTAACAATATGAGCAGATATCATTCTGAATATACAGCTGTCAGTATCGGCAGATATCATTCTGAATATACAGCTGTCTGTATCCGCAGATATCATTCTGGATAATCGACTATCGGTAACAATATGAGCAGATATCATTCTGAATAATCTGCTGTCAGTATCGGCAGATATCATTCTGAATATACAGCTGTCTGTATCGGCAGATATCATTCTGGATAATCGACTATCGGTAACAATATGAGCAGATATCATTCTGAATATACAGCTGTCAGTATCGGCAGATATCATTCTGAATATACAGCTGTCAGTATCGGCAGATATCATTCTGGATAATTGACTATCGGTAACAATATGAGCAGATATCATTCTGAATATACAGCTGTCAGTATCGGCAGATATTATTCTGAATATACAGCTGTCTGTATCGGCAGATATCATTCTGGATAATCGACTATCGGTAACAATATGAGCAGATATCATTCTGAATATACAGCTGTCAGTATCGGCAGATATCATTCTGAATAATCTGCTGTCTGTATCGGCAGATATCATTCTGGATAATTGGCTATCAGTAACGATATGAGCAGATATCATTCTAAATAATCTGCTGTCAGTATCGGCAGACATCATTCTGGATAATCGACTATCGGTAACTGTATCGGCAGATATTCAAAATATACAGCTGTCTGTATCGACAGATATTCTGGATAATCGACTATTGGTAATGATATAAGCAGTTATCTTTCTAAATAATCTGCTGTCAGTATCGGCAGATATCATTCTGAATATACAGCTGTCTGTATCGGCAGATATCATTCTGGATAATTGACTACTGGTAACAATATGAGCAGATATCATTCTGAATATACAGCTGTCTGTATCGGCAGATATCTTTCTGGATAATCGACTATTGGTAACAATATGAGCAGATATCATTCTGAATAATCTGCTGTCAGTATCGACAGATATCTTTCTCGATAATCAGCTATCGGTAACGATATCGGGAGATTTCATTCTGAATATTCAGCTGTCAGTATTGGCAGATATCATTCTGGATAATCGGCAGAGAAATTACATCTCTAATATATACATAGTATTTTTTATTACATTTTAGTAAAATATTTTGTGTAATATATGGTGTCTAATATTTATGCTAACCAATGAATTTGTATGACTTTTCATGACTGTGTGTGTGTGTCTGCAGGACGAAAGTGGAGCACCGGTTCCTGCAGTGAGTGCCAGCACAGGAGGCGGAGGAGGAGGAGGAGGTGGAGGAGGAGGAGGAGGAGGAGGAGGAGGACTGATGGGAGAAATGAGTGCAATTCTCGCTCGACGGTCAGTTTAACGCCACCAACATCATATGATGTTTGCTCTGCAGTAGAATTATTTACACATATACATACATTTATATACACATATACATAAATTTAGTCCGAAACTATTCGCTTAGATAGGAAATGGCGGTCTAAAAATCTCCTCCAGTTGCTCATGTGCCATTTATAGTCAATCTGAAACTGATGATGCAGCAGCAACACTATATATTGCTTCAGTGTGTGTGTGTGTGTGTGTGTGTGTGTGTGTGTGAATACAGCAGCTCTTCATCTTCATCTGTGTGTGTTACAGGAAAAAAGCTTCGGATGCTCCAGTGGTCAAGAAGGAAGAAACAAGCAGCGTGAGTTGTGTGTGTGTGTGTGTGAGAGAGAGAGAGAGTTGTGGAGTTTGTGTGTGTGTGTGTGTGTGAGAGAGAGAGAGTTGTGGAGTTTGTGTGTGTGTGTGTGTGTGTGTGTTTGTGTGTGTGAGAGAGAGAGAGAGAGTTGTGGAGTTGTGTGTGTGTGTGTGTGTGTGTGTGTGTGTGTGTGTGTGTGTGTGAGAGAGAGAGTTGTGGAGTTTGTGTGTGTGTATGTGTGTGTTTGAGTGTGTGAGAGTCATTTTTGTATGTTTGTTTGTGTGTGTGTGTGTGTGTGTGTGTGTGTGTGTGTGTGGGAGAGAGAGAGAGTTGTGGAGTTTGTGTGTGTGTGTCTGTGTGAGAGAGAGTTGTGCAGTTTGTGTGTGTGTGTGTGAGAGAGAGAGAGTCATGTGTGTGAGAGTCGTGTGTGTGTGTGTGTGTGTCTGTGTGAGAGAGAGTAGTGTGTGTGTGTCTGTGTGAGAGTCATGTTTGTGTGTGTGTGTGTGTGTGTTTGTGTGTGTGTGTGTGTGTGTTGTGTGTGAGAGAGAGTTGTGGAGTTTGTGTGTGTGTATGTGTGTGTTTGAGTGTGTGAGAGTCATTTTTGTATGTTTGTTTGTGTGTGTGTGTGTGTGTGTGTGTGTGTGTGTGTGTGTGTGTGTGTGTGTGTGGGAGAGAGAGAGAGTTGTGGAGTTTGTGTGTGTGTGTCTGTGTGAGAGAGAGTTGTGCAGTTTGTGTGTGTGTGTGTGAGAGAGAGAGAGTCATGTGTGTGAGAGTCGTGTGTGTGTGTGTGTGTGTGTGTGTGTGTCTGTGTGAGAGAGAGTAGTGTGTGTGTGTCTGTGTGAGAGTCATGTTTGTGTGTGTGTGTGTGTGTGTGTGTGTGTGTGTGTGTGTGTGTGAGTAACAGTTCATCTGATCTCTCTCTCTCTCTCTGTCTGTTCTCAGGCTGATTCTGACTCCAGAGCTGCAGGTGAGAGTCAAATCACTTCATCATCTCACTGCACTTCCTGTTTACGGGGAACATCGTGACCTCAAACGCTCTTTATGTTTCTCTTTCAGACAAACCAGATGTGGTGAAGAAGCCCTGGGAGAAACCGTCTTCTGTGTCACGGTAAAAACAGGATCTCTGATGCTTGTGTAAACCTGCTGTGTGATTCAGACGGGGATGTTTGACTGTTACCTTTATATTTTCAGTTTTCATTTTCATTTTAGTTATTTGGTGAAATTACTTTCATTTTAGTGCTTTTGTCATTTTTGTATATTTGTTTTTTTATTCTAAATAGGTTTACCTTATTTTTTTATATCAGTTTTAATTTGATTTCAGCCATCAGTTGTAGTACTTAAACCTTTTTTAGTTACTTGTTAATCTAATATTTGTTTTATTTCAGCTTTCTTTCATTTAACAATGTTAACAACACTAGTTACAGAATTTGTATTTGTTAAAAAAAAATAGTATTTGTTTTTGTTTTATAAAAAAATTACTTAATTCAGTTGGTTTCATTTTAGTTTTAATTTTAGTTTTATTAAATTTTGTATTTTTAGTACAAACTTAAACTTATTTCAGTTAGTTTCCAAGGATAAATTTTAAAAAGATATATTTTAGTTTATTATTTTTTAATCCAGTATTTGTTATATTGTATTTTAGCTTTATTTTATTTTATTTTATTTGTATTTCAATTTTAGTTTTATTAAATTTTATTTCAATTTTAGTACTTAAACTTAATTCAGTTAGTTGGCAATATTTCAACATTTTTGTCAATTTTGTATTTTTTTTCCTAATATTTCAGTAGTTCACAAACATTTTTAATAGTTCTGGTTAATGATTTCTATGGTTTAATAGTTCTAGTTTTGATTAACGATAACTGGTTTTGAACAGGGTGAATTCAGCTTCTAAGAGTCAGGACAAGAGCCCGGTGTCTCCCGCGACTGCGGCTCCGTTGAACAGGTACGTCTCCCTTCACTTCACTGGGTTCTGCTGTTGAGTGTCTGAAGATCGAGCTGAAGATCTCTGTGTTTGGCTTCTTCCTGCAGGACGAGGCCCGGCAGCAGCACAGGAGACGCCACAGACATGGAGAAACTCAAACAGGTCAGCAACATCATCACACACACACACACACACACACACTCCTGCTCTGAACACACACACTTCCTCTAAAACACACAGTGTTGGGGTAACACATTACAAGTAACACAAGTTATGTATTCAGATTACTTTTTAAAGTAACTAGTAAAGTAACGCATAACTTTTTAATTTAGAAGGAGATATCTGAGTTACTTTTTCAAATAAGTAACACCTGTTACTTTGTTTCTCATGTATTGAGTGACAGCTCTGGTGTTGCCTTGGTGACAGAAATCAGGAGTAAGTGCAGAGTGTTGTGTGTGAACATGATCTTACTGTAGTTCTAGACTAAATATCAACATGTGTTTACTCAAAAACACATTCAGTGTTCCTCAAAATCAATAAAAACAGTCAAATACAAACTCAGAATATTAGACAAACCTGCAATAATTAAATATGTTAAATAAGACAAATATAATTTATGTATTTAATCCCATTTAATTAACGAATGTCTTTGCTGCTGAGCTTCTTTGATCTGATTCAGTCATACTAATACTAACGGCGCCCTCTACTGTACAGACGTGAATTTACACTTCCTTCAGCCTGAGCCACATTCACTTCACTTTTGGTGTGAAAGCGCTTTTACATTTGTATAAGAAGAACTTTTTATATTAAAAACAAACAAGCAAGCCCCGCCCAGATTTAAAGAGTAACTCAAAAGTAACATAACGCATTATTTTTAATAAAAAGTAACTAAGTGACAGAATTAGTTAGTTTTAGTGGAGGTTTAGGGAGTAGCGCAACATTGTAACACATTACTTTTAAAAGTAACTTTCCCCAACACTGAAAACACCCCTGTCTGACCACAGGACATCCTGGAGGAGATGCGCAAGGAGTTGCAGAAGGTGAAGGACGAGATCATCAGCGGTCAGTCGGGTTCCTCCGCTCTTCTTCACAGAAATACAGTGCTGTGATCCCGCTCTGACACGCTGCGATCTTTGTGTTTCCTCCACAGCTCTGCTGGAGGAGCTACAGAAGATCAATGCGGGGTAGCTGCGCATCAGGAAGATCAGCGCAAATGTCTGCGCAGAACCACGAACACAAGACGCTTCCTTCTCACGCTTCAAGATGCAAGAAACTCACTCCTGCACCCGACACCCTTGTTGTTTTACACCCCCGCTGCTTCTCACTTCTCTTTTTTGTCAATATTAATTATGTCTTTTATTGTGTTTCTGATCCGCTGCTGTGTCGAGGGTTCATTCTGTCTCTTGCATTTGTGTTTTAAACTCATCTGATTACACGTAGCGCTCTTACATGCATCTAGAAACGTGTGACTAGTTGTTTACGTCTGTAATGATCAGAATACATGGGATTCTGTGTAATTGCAGGTTATTTATCATGCACTGTTGTGTAAACCGTGTTTGACAGGCAGGGGTTTTCAAACCGGGTCTTGAAAATATATTTAAAAAAATCAGGTTAAATTAAAGAAACAAAAATAATCTGAATGAATTCAAAATATGATTAAAAAAAGATTTAAAAATAAATAATTTGATTAGAAAAACAATTTGATTAAAGCAAAAATATTTTTTATTTATTTATTTTTTTGTTTAAAAATCATTTGTATAAAACGAAACTGTGACTAAAATAAATGTATTTTAAGAAATTAATAAAATGACAATTTGATTAAAAATAAATGGATTTAAAAAAAATAAATGATTTGGATAAAATAAAAATGTGATTAAACTTAATTGATTTAAAAAAATTGTTTGAATATAATTAAAAATCGATTACAATAAATTGATTTAAAAATAATAAATTTAAATAAAATAGAAAAGTTAAATTAAATTGGTTTTAAAAAAAATTTATATATATTTTAATTAATAATTTGAAAGAAATAAAAAGTTGATTAAAATAAACAATGTAAAAATGTGATTTAAATAAATCTAACGGTGCAGTATTCTAGTGAGCAAAGAATAATGTATTATTAAAAAATACATTTTAAAATAGTTTTAAAAATAAAAAGGTATTAATGACTAAAATAAATTTGTCTAAAAGAAAATCACTTGAAATATAAAAGTTGATAAAAATTATTTTACTCAAATAAGCATCTTTTACAATAGTTTTTCTAAATATAAATGTATTTTATAGCTGCCTTTTAAATGTTGAATCCGGGCCCCTTGCACCAGGATGATCATATTTTGGGAATCATGTGGAATCATGTAAGATATTAAGATTAAAGAAGATCCAGATGTGTGTCTCAGGGGTGCACAGATGTTCTAACGCTCTGAATGTGATTGAGGAACAGCGAACTATGTATTAAAACGTGTTATTTGTATGTCATTAACAGAAAAGTACTGTAGTGTTACCATGGTACCGTCAAAGTACTTTTAATGAGTTGAGAGTGTGTGTGTGTGTTATTATGAGTTGTTTTGGGTGACTTGTCTAGATTTACTGTAAGAGATCCGCTATGCAGCGCTTGGAAGTGCAAATAAAGCTGTTTGAAGGTCAGGCTGATCCCGGATCAGTGTCTCCGCTTCACTCTGATTCCCGGCGCAGCGCGCCGAGCTGACCCCAGATCAGCGGGGGGCGGGGCGCAGCGCGGTGACGTCACGCGGCGTGCCGCTGCTGCGGGTGAACTCTGGACGCGAGAGCCAGTCGTGCGAAAGCGCGTTGAATTTTCACTCGATCCGGATCAAAACGCGATAAATGCAGCGAGACAGCCGTCGGTGTGCTCGTGTTTAACCACAATACGAGCGGAGCGATGGTTAACCGAGAGTTTGTGTGGTAAACAACTGCTCAGTAAACAGGTAGTTCGGACAAACCTCTAAATTAAGTCGTTAAATCAGTGTAATATCAGAATTATCGTGTGAATAATATCAGAATAAGTGTGAGTGTTCGGCGCGTGACGGTTAAAGTCGGTTTCTCCTCCGAAGCTCAAAGTTCATGTTGTGTTAGTTTGTTAAGGTAAGTTAGCTTAGCTTCAACTAGCAGCTTCACGCGACTAACTAACCCTCTTGATCTGGAGATTTCTTCACAAACACGATTCTTTCTGTTTTCACTCCTTCAGTTTACACTGCTCGAGCGGGATTACCGTGTTTTTACTGCGCTAACCGCGTCAGTAACGCGATACTCTGTCCGTGTAAACATCAGAGTATTTTAACAGAGTAATCATTCAGTACCATGATATTACCACAGGACACCAGCGCTGTAGCTTTTAGTGTATTTATTTGTAATTCCAATTTATTTATTTTTTTGATCAAGCCAAAAATGATCTTAACACAGATTCTGACAGTAATATAAACCAGTTTTGTTTGTAATATTTCATAAAATTTAATTTAAAGTGCAACTCTTATTTATGTTTTATGATCAACACAAAGCATAGATGTTAAAGACAGACTTAACCAAAGAAATAAAAACCATTATTTTAATTAATAATGATTATAATAATGAATTATTATATTTTTTAATAAAATTATATTTTTAGTTACGACTTTTAAGAAGTTTATTCAGTTATTTAAAAAGTTAATTAAAAATGAGAGATCAATCCAAAGCAAAATGTTTAAGAGAAATTAAATATTCGGACGTTGATTTAAACTACATTTAAAAAAAATAAAAATAACTAGTGCTTTCAAACGATTAATCACATCCAAAATAAAAGTTTTTGTTTACATAATATATGTATGTGTACTGTTTATTTATTATGTATAAATAAATACACCCACATACAGTATATATTTTGAACAAAAAACATATATATAAATATATTTAATACATAAATGTAACATTTTTCATAAATATATCCATGCATGTGTTTGTATTTATATATACATAATAAACAAAGACAGTATGCACATATATATTATGTAAACAAAAACTTTTATTTTGGATGTGATTAATCATTTGACAGCACTAAAAATAACATTTTATAAGCTTTAACTCCTTTAAAAAGAAGTTTTTAATTACAGATTTTAATTCAAATGTATTTTCTAACCTAAGCAAACTGTTAAAGGGAGGTTAAATATTATGACACTCATATAAACTAATTTATTTTGTACGTTTAACCGCTTTTTAAATGTTTGTTTTTAATTGAAAAGTTTTACTTAAAAAAAATCTGATCATTAACTGTTAAATAAAACATAAATAAAAAAATTTAATATTATTTATTTAATGTTTTGATTAATCCAAAGCAAAGATTTTAGAAAGATATATTCAACCAGGTATTTGAACTGTAATATTTTGTTTTAAATTTTATTAAAAATCCAGCCACACGTTACCAAGTTGAAGTGCGCCGTGTGTCAATCACTCTCAAGCCCCGCCCATCATGACGGAGGTCAGCGTGGTGAAGGAAGGCTGGCTTTATAAACGAGGTACGGCAGATTCCTGCGCCGTCTGCTGCGGCGTGAGACGTGATGTTCTGATGCGTGTGTGTGTGTGTGTGTGTGTGTGTGTGTGTGTGTGACACACAGGTGAGTACATCAAGACCTGGAGGCCGCGCTACTTCATCCTGAAGAGTGATGGATCCTTCATGGGCTACAAGGAGAAGCCGGAGCTGACGGATCAGAGCTCGGCTCCACTCAATCACTTCTCTGTGGAAGGTGAGCTCTGCTGGAGACGCTGACGCTGTGATGTGTGTATGACCGTGTGTGTGAACGTCTCGTGTGTGTCCAGAGTGTCAGCTGATGAAGACCGAGCGTCCGCGGCCAAACACCTTCATGATCCGCTGCCTGCAGTGGACGAGCGTCATCGAGAGAACCTTCCACGTGGAGAGCAGCGAGGAGAGGTGAAACACACACACACACACACACACGTCTGCATCACATAGGCTGCATTTACACTGCAGGTCTTGATACCCAAATCCGATTTTCTGAATATATCCGATTTTTTTTGACGACCTGCTTACATCATCTTTTAAAAGTGACCCGTATCCGATTTTTGCATTTACACTATACACTGCTGAAACTACCAAACGTAGACGTTCTGACCCGGAAAAGGAAGTAAAACAGCACGAAATACAATGGATGCAGATGCAAATAAAATTATACAGTGTTTTGCTTTCCACAATATTTTGAAAAGTCAACAAAAAAAATCAACAAAACATTGGTCTCGTACAGCGGAGAAAAAAGCGCTTAAACCGTGCCTCCCCATATCTCGTGAAATGTCTTCAAACACGGATTTATTTCTGTAACAACCCTGCATTTTTGCCTGCACTGTCTCTTCGCCCCAAAGACTTAAAAGACATGAAACCTTGGCATTGCTCCACTGTGTGTATCCTTCGTCCTCCATCGCGCCCATAATAAGTCATGTGATCTCAGTTGGTGGTGTCCACCTGAGTTGACGTCACTTTTTTAATGACGTACGACTCGCATTTACTGGGGAATATCCGATTTGTCTGCCTACATGGCACACGCAAATGCACGTATCCGATTCATATCCGATTTATTACCACATATGAATGAGGCCTGAATCCGATCTGAGAAAATCGGAATCCATGCGTTTTTTTCCTGCTTACACGTTCACCGGTCATATCCGATCTGTGCCACATGAGAGGAAAAAATCGGAATTGGGTCACTTGAACCATGCAGTGTAAATGGGGCCATAGTCACACACACACATGCATGCACGCACGTCTGCTGCTGAGAGATGAGCATTCATTCAAATTGGACACTGCACACCTGGACAAGTCAAATGGCCAAAATCTAAGTGATAAAAAATTTTTCATTTTAAAGAATTACTCGTATTACACAGCGTCGCCCGATTACGTCAGACACTCACTAGATGACAACAAATGTGACACAGTAAAACTTTAAATATCTCGCCTTCGCTTTCATAACAGACCCTCACCAAAAAGACATAAAACTTAACAAATGATTTACAAGTTTAACATGCGTTCATCAAAATAGGAAATGAAGAGTTTATTTGCAAAAACAGATAACTCTGTTTTTAAAAATGTTCAAAAATCATGTTTTTTTTAAATGATGTTATCATGTTTTTATTGTGTTAGTTAACTGTTTTTTAAAGTTTTTTTTCTCCATTCTGTCACTGATGGAGTTTTGGTTCCTTGCCGCTGTCGCCTCTGGCTTGCTTAGTTGGGGACACTTCATTTACAGCGATATCGTTGACTTGATTGCAAATGATTGCACAGATACTATTTAAACTGAACTGAGCTGCATGATGACATCACTGAATTCACTGATGAACTGCCTTTAACTGTCATTCTGCATTATTGACACTGTTTTCCTAATTAATGTTGTTCAGTTGCTTTGACACAATCTGTTTTGTTTAAAGCGCTATATAAATAAAGGTGACTTGACTTGACTAAGTTATTGTTGAACCTGGTCAGATGATGAGAAAAAACAGGATTTTTGAGAATTGTTAAAAACGGGTCTAGATTGAATTCCCTCCGGAGTCCGGACTTTGAGAAGTGCTCGCATAAACCATCGATTCACAACCTCATCATCGTCTGTCTTTAATGCTTTAAAGTTTATTATTAGAAATCAGGAAGCAACTAATTTGCGTGGTTTACTCCGCTGTTGTGTTCTTCACTGTCTGACTGCGTG
>CM045026.1:42500-67500 GCA_024542945.1 allo-octoploid hybrid of Carassius auratus x Cyprinus carpio | reverse complement strand
TTTCTTCTGCAGCTGGTGCCACCCTTTAAACCGCAGGTGACGTCAGAGACAGACACACGCTACTTCGACGATGAGTTCACAGCGCAGAGCATCACTGTTACGCCGCCAGACAAGCGTGAGTCCAAAGTCTACATCGTGACACGTGTGCATGTCTCTCAGGTCATCAAAACTCTTAAATGGTCTAACAAACGTCTTAAACTTTCATAAAGGAAATAATATGAGGTGGGATAACTGTATTCCATTTGTGAGCAGACACAAAGTTTATTAAGGCAGCGCAATAGTTTTGCAAAGTTTCTCAGAGAAATGCGAATATTTTATGAGTGAACAAGTGTTTCGGAAGAGAACGCAAATGTTTTTATGAACAAACGTAAATGCTTAAGAAAAAATGCATGTTTTCTGAATAAAAGCAAATGTTTTGCAAAGGAACAAACATTTTACGAAGAAATGCAATTCAAATGTTTTACAAACTAACGCTTTTTTTTTTTTTTTTTTTTTTTTTTGTTTACGAGCAAATGTTTTGCAAGAAAACGCAATTTTACAAAGAAACAAATATGATTTTTGGACGAAAGCTAATTTTTTGAGGACAAATGCAAATGTTTTACGAACGAATGCATGTGTTTTCCGAATGAACGCAAATGTTTTACAAAGGAACAATCATTTTATGAACAAACACACATTTTGCAAACTCAGTTGTTTTACAAACTAACACAAATGTTTTATGAAGAAACATGTTTTTCAAACTAACGCAGTTGTTTTTTGAAGGAACAAATATGATTTACGGACAAACGTAATTTTTTTGCGAACAGGCACAAAATGTGATTACGAACACAAATGTGTTACTAACAAACGCAAATGTTTCACAAAGAGAGAACAGGTTCGATGGGAAGCACAAATTTTTTACAAACAAATGCACAATTTCTCAGAGTAATGCAGTAGTTTTGTGAGCGAACGCAAAATCATCGAAATTTAATTTTTCCATCATAATGTATCCTTAGGGATTTTGTAATTTTGCTTGTAAATGTCTTCTTGTATGCCTTTATTTAAAAAAAGCGTTATTTCATATACGAGTTCATATACTCCTTGGTAAAAGAGTAAGCCCCGCCTCCCTCTTCTGTTTGTTGCTGTTATTTTCATCACAAACAAAATTTGCTAAGCAAAAAGCAGGCATGATACATTATAATGCTGACAACCATGTTATTAGCTTGTGATGAAGTAGGAAAAAAGTTTGCACACTAGTGTTCCAATAAGCCACTTTGAAACGCTCCTGTTATTTTATTTATTGAATTTTTTCTTTTAACTCTTTCCCCGACAGAGTTTTATAAACAAAAGTTCCCAGCCACCGGCAGCGTTTTTGCTGATTTTCTCAAGGCCCCCAGAATATTTTTTTGTGAGAATATCCGGACATGCAATACATCAAAATAAAGAACTCAGAAAATTAAAAACACAGTTTTATTCCAGCTTCAAGCATTGTTTTTAATCAGCACTTGTATGTAGGTAGGTTTCATAAAAAGAGCAAAAAGCTGAGAAAATCACATTTGTATCAAACACTACATCAGGATCATATTCAGTAATATTATCAAACTGAAGCTGCAGTAATGTCTCCCAAAGCTTCACAGTCCTTTAACACTTTCTGGATCCACACTTCACTCGCTAGCATCAGGCTGTTTTCATTTATACGCCGTCAGTGTTGATGATCACATTATTTTTCATATGTATATGCTGACACATGAGATGCTCGTTTCTGTGTTTTCATGGTCTGTGTTTTTGATCGAGTGATTCTAGACTCATTCAGGAGATGCGTAACAGCGCCCCCTAGTGTATAACAGTGAAAACATGGAAAATCCAGTGTTTGGCAGGGAAAGAGTTAATATGTAATGCTGTGCTTGTGTTTCAGTGAGCCGTCAGGATGTGGAGGACTCCGGGCCGGTCGCTCACTTCCCTCAGTTCTCTTACTCCGCCAGCATACGAGAGTGACCGCCTCGTCTCTGCCGACGACCGTCCCATAATGCATCATGATGGACTCTGAGCGACTGAAGTCACGTGGTGTGTTTCAGTGTACAGATGGATCTCTCTCACTCGATGAATGTATTAATTAGCGGTGCTCAGAATGTAAAGCCAAACACGCTGCTGTGATTACGATCTCATAATCATACGTCTGGATGTTGAACAGCGTGTGATTTGAAGGCTGTTTCACAGAGAAACACTAGTGTCATGATTAGAATCTACAAACATTAAAGACTTTCACCCTGTCCTTTAGACTGACCTGTGATCATGTGTCCTTTCATCCTGCTCGTGTTTTTAGGATCAGATCTGCTTCACTACAAACTCATACATGATCTGTTTCAATTAAATGTTTCTACAAACCCTGCCAACATACAAAACACATGAAGAAGAAGAATTAGCAGATCTGCACATATTCAGCCTGTGCATCATTCACTACATCATACTGCTGTCAAACTATTAATCACATCCAAAATAAAAGTTTTGATGTTTGTGTACTGTGTACATTTTTTATGCATGTATAAATACACATGCATACAGTATATACTTAGAAAATATTTATATTCATATAATTTATTATATATGCATATATTTAAAATATATATTTTTCTTAAATATATGCATGCGTGTGTATTTATCATACATGCATAATAAATATACACAGTACACACACATACTATGTAAACAAAAGCGATTAATAGTTTGACAGCACTAATCATCATCATTTTTTATTCTAATGTTTGATCGTAATAGAAACTAAAAGCATCACATTTTTTAACCACAGAAGCCAAAACAAAAACTGGAGCGTTTCACTTCCTAGTTTATGTCTCATATTTTGGCTTATTAACCCTATAAAGGTACTGTGTCATATTTAATGTGCACATTTCTGAGGTCTCAAAATTATCAAACTCTTACTGGACTGAAGCAGCTCAGCTTTACTTGATTCTCCATCAATCATGTTTTAGAGTCTCAAATCTGATCCTCAGGATCTTTTGAGGAGCGTTTGTTTCCAGAAGCTTTACTTTCACTGTTCCTCAGCGGAGGAATGATCTTCACAAGCCTCCAGAACATCTCACATCTTCTGAGGAGCCTTTATTTCTTCATCTCTCAATCACTGCATTATATGTTTGGATCATTTACATCTCATCTCACTGAGACACATTACTGGAGATACAGAGCACAGACTCATATTTAGATCAGTTTATATCACTATCTGCTCTACTGTAATAAAGATCTCACTGATTTACAAGCATCAGAGTTCATCATATAATAAATATCAGCATCTGCAGCAAATTCATATATATAATCATGTCTCATCTTAAATGACATCAGGTTGTTTTACATGAAATATAGTTTGCTTAAAAAAAGAAAAATGATTTGTGCTGCGCAGCTGTCAAGTGTGAACCAATGAGGTTCGAGGAGTCGTCACGTGATCAAAACAGGAAGTGCAGTGATTGATTGATCATCGATCTCTATGAGAAGGCGCGGCTGCTGCTGTTTGATCGCTGTCACCATGGCAATACTCCTCTTCATCATCTTCATCTGCGGCTCCATCGGCTCTCACGTGAGTCTGATCGATCGATGTGGAGACTGATTGATAAATGTTCGGTATTTAACATGACACGACACACCTGAGAGTGAACATCACATGATGTGTGTGTACAACTTCAGAATTCATCGCGTATAACTATGTTTAAATACTGTGGTGCTACGTGATTGTTATTTTAAAGAGTAACTTACCATGGTACTAGCATGGTACAGGTCCATAAACCCTGGTATTACGGTGGTCCTATGGTAAATTTTGGTACTTTGTTAGTAGACAGAAAAAAAAAGGTGAATACCGTAAGAATGTAATAGTAGATGTGTAAAATGCGTGATATTACCGCAGTGTCCACAGTATTTTGTTATTATTGGTTGAGTACATGAAGGTTTGGTGTGTGTGGAGGATCTGTCATGTTCTGTGTCCTCAGGTGCGTGTGGAGTCCAGGTCTCAGAGTGAGTTCAGGGTCTCTGGACGAGCGCTGTATAAGCTGGACATCTCCTGGCCCAAGAACCCCGAGTACTTCACCGGACAGGTGTTCGGCGTGGCGGTCAATCATCTGGCCGGTCTGGTGTATGTGGCTCAGGTGAGGGAGGACTGCTGCTCACAGTTCTGAGGGGAAAGGGGCAGAATATAGAGATGTTCAGATACTGTAAACTCACAATTCCAAGAAAAAGGTCAGAATTGCAAGATGTGAAAACAATTTCAGGAAAAAAAATGAATTGTGAGATAAAAACATACAATATTGTGAAAATGGCAGAATTGCGACGAACTCAATTTGAGAAGAAAACGGCTGAATTGCAACGAAATCACAACTTGAGAAGAAAAAAGCAGAATTGCGACAAACTCACAACTTGAGAAGAAAAGGCAGAATTGCGACAAACTCTCAATTTGTGAAGAAAAAGGCAGAATTGCGAAGAACTCAGTTTGAGAAGAAAACGGCTGAATTGCGCCGAAATCACAACTTGAGAAGAAAAGGGCAGAATTGCGACGAACTCACAACTTTAGAAGAAAAAGGCAGAATTGCGACGAATCACAACTTGAGAAGAAAAAGGCAGAATTGCGACGAACTCACAATTTGAGAAGAAAAAGGCAGAATTGCGACGAATCACAACTTGAGAAGAAAAAGGCAGAATTGCGACGAACTCTCAATTTGAGAAGAAAAAGGCAGAATTGCGACGAACTCACAACTTGAGAAGAAAAAGGCAGAATTGCGACGAATCACAACTTGAGAAGAAAAAGGCAGAATTGCGACGAACTCTCAATTTGAGAAGAAAAAGGCAGAATTGCGACGAACTCACAATTTGAGAAGGAAAAATGCAGAATTGCGACGAATCACAACTTGAGAAGAAAAAGGCAGAATTGCGACGAATCACAACTTGAGAAGAAAAAGGCAGAATTGCGACGAATCACAACTTGAGAAGAAAAAGGCAGAATTGCGACGAACTCACAATTTGAGAAGAAAAAGGCAGAATTGCGACAAACTCACAACTTGAGAAGAAAAAGGCAGAATTGCGACGAACTCACAATTTGAGAAGAAAACGGCTGAATTGCGACGAAATCACAACTTGAGAAGAAAAGGCAGAATTGCGACGAACTCAGTTTGAGAAGAAAACGGCTGAATTGCGACGAATCACAACTTGAGAAGAAAAAGGCAGAATTGCGACGAATCACAACTTGAGAAGAAAAAGGCAGAATTGCGACAAACTCACAACTTGAGAAGAAAAAGGCAGAATTGCGACGAATCACAACTTGAGAAGAAAAAGGCAGAATTGCGACGAACTCTCAATTTGAGAAGAAAACGGCTGAATTGCGACGAAATCACAACTTGAGAAGAAAAGGCAGAATTGCGACGAACTCAGTTTGAGAAGAAAACGGCTGAATTGCGACGAAATCACAACTTGAGAAGAAAAAGGCAGAATTGCGACAAACTCACAATTTGAGAAGGAAAAAGGCAGAATTGCGACGAACTCTCAATTTGAGAAGAAAACGGCTGAATTGCAACGAAATCACAACTTGAGAAGAAAACGGCAGAATTGCAACGAACTCACAACTTTAGAAGAAAAAGGCAGAATTGCGACAAACTCACAATTTGAGAAGGAAAAAGGCAGAATTGCGACGAATCAAAACTTGAGAAGAAAAAGGCAGAATTGCGACGAACTCACAATTTGAGAAGAAAAAGGCAGAATTGCGACGAATCACAACTTGAGAAGAAAAAGGCAGAATTGCGAGGAACTCTCAATTTGAGAAGAAAAAGGCAGAATTGCGACGAACTCTCAATTTGAGAAGGAAAAATGCAGAATTGCGACGAATCACAACTTGAGAAGAAAAAGGCAGAATTGCGAGGAACTCTCAATTTGAGAAGAAAAAGGCAGAATTGCGACGAACTCACAATTTGAGAAAGAAAAAGGCAGAATTGCGACGAACTCACAACTTGAGAAGAAATAGGCAGAATTGTGACGAACTCACAACTTGAGAAGAAAAAGAGAGAATTGCGAGAAAATCACAATTCGAGAAAAATGTTAGGTTCGTGCTATAAAAACTACAGTTTCAAGAAAGAAGTCACAGTTGCAAGATGTGAACTCAAAAGCTGCAAAATAAAACTTGCTATTACTTTTTTTCTGTGGTGGAAACAAGAAAAAACAGAATTGTGTGATACACACAAAATTTGAGAAAAGGGTCACAATTGATATAAACTTGCAATTTCAAGAAAAAGGCAGAATTGCATGATAAAATTCACAATTCTGAGAAAAAGAGAATTATGACAATTTGAGAGAAAAATCTGAATTGCAAGATATAGTCACAGTTACTTTTCAAACTGATATTTTTGTCAGAAATCAGTCGTCACGCTTCATCCTGATGAGGTCCTCATGTCCCTGTGTGTGTGTGTGTGTGTGTGTGTGTGTGTGTGTGTGTGTGTGTGTGTGTGTGTGTGTGCTCCTGACAGAGAGGTGATAACGTCCCTAAAGTGCTGGTGTTCAGCACAGATGGAGACTTCCTGCAGGCCTGGAACACCAGCAGTCTGGAAATGCCTCATGGGATTTTCCTGGCCAACGCATCCACGGATCCGACGGTGTGGATCACAGATGTGGGGAACGGTGGGTTTTCTCTGCTCAAGTGTGTGTGTGTGTGAGATGTGTGAGTAACATGGCTGTGTGTGTGTGTGTGTGTGTTTCAGGGTCGTACGGACACACGGTGAAGCAGTATTCTCCATCAGGGAAGCTGCTGCAGGTGCTGGGATCTCCTGGGAGAGCTGGATCTTCTCTCAGTCCGCTCCAGTTCGACCAGCCGGCTGAAATCTTCGTCCACACTTCTGGAGAAATCTACATCGTGGACGGAGACGGCGGCCTGAACAACCGCCTGATCAAACTCTCCAGAGGTGTGATCTCATCACTGGCTCTCATTATCTCACATTTCTACACACGTTTACTTCTCATGAAACATCTCTGCTTAATCTACCGTATGTGTGTATCAGCATTATTTTAGCATCATCAAGGTATTATTATAGTTTTTAATTCATATTTTATTTTAATTTCTGTTTCACTAAAATTTTAGTAAATGTTTTAATAATGTTGTTGTGAGTTTTGGTTACTTTTATTAATATTTATATTAATTTTTTATTATTTTTTTTCCTTTTTAGTTATTTTAGTGCATCAACTTAAACTAAATGAGAAAGTGAAATGTTGCAATGGCAACTAGCTGACATAATATAAAATAAGACAAGGCAAGTTTATTTATATACCACATTTCATACACAGTGGTAATTCAAAGTGCTTTACATAAAAGTAATTAAAATAATCATTAAAAATAATCAAAATAATAACTTTATTATAATATACAAATATTTTATTTAATAATTTTATTATTTTATATATATATATATATATATATATATATATATATATATATATATATATATATATATATATATAATTATTTTTATTTTTTTTGTATTTAACTATAATAATCCTAGTGCTTACACACGAGTTTGTTTGAAAAAAAAAATATGCAAGTAATTTTATTAGTTGCTCTTACATTTCTTAAATATAGAATACATTTTAATAGAAAATCAGGGTTTGTATGTGAAACCGTTCAGTCACAGATGAGAGAATGTTGTTTGTGTGTCAGATCTGCAGGTGTTGTGGATGCACGGAGAGAAAGGACAGGGACTCGCTCAGTTCTACATCCCTCACAGTGTGGCGGTCGACAGCTACCAGAGGGTTTGTGTCAATGTTCTTCCTCATATGTGTCCCTGCAGCACAGAAGCAGTCATCAGTAGCACAGATATATTTGTAGCAATAGACAACAATACATTGTATGAGTCACAATTATACATTTCTCTTTTATACCAAAAATCATTAGGATATTAAGTAAAGATCATGTTCCATGAAGATATTTTGTACATTTCCTACCGTAAATATATCAAAACTTAATTTTTGATTAGTAATATGCATTGCTAAGAACTTCATTTGAACAACTTTAAAGATGATTTTCTCAATATTTAGATTTTTTTGCACTCTCAGATTCCAGATTTTCAAATAGTTGTATCTCAGACAAATATTGTCCTCCTAACAAACCACACATCAATGGAGAGATTATTTATTCAGCTTTCAGATGATGTATAAATCTCAATTTCACAAAATGTACCCTTATGACTGGTTTTGTGCTCCAGGGTCACAATTCTGTTTCTGAATGACGTCGACACGAAAATGTGTTCCCCCTCAGATCATCCAAGATTCATCAGGTTTGTAGAAATGTAGCATTGCATCAGTGTCTCAGCAATGGATGCTCTGCAGTGAATGGGTGCCGTCAGAATGAGAGTCCAAACAGCTGATAAAAACATCACAATAATCCACAGCACTCCAGTCCATCAGTGAACATCTGGAGAAGACAAAAGATGAAACACATCCAGCATTAAGACGTTTTTAACTCAAATACATAGAGTCTATAATCCATAATAACACTTCCTCCAGTGAAAAAGTGCATCTCCTGTGTTGTCTCTCACATCAGAATCCAGTCACATATTTGTTCAGAGCTGTTTAAACGCTGCTTGATCTGTGCAGATTTCTCTCCTGATTCACACCAGAACACTTTTTCACTGGAGGAAGTGTTATTATGGATTATAGACTCATATTTGAGTTAAAAACATCTTAATGCTGGATGTGTTTCATCTTTTGTCTTCTCCAGATGTTAACTGATGGACTGGAGTGCTGTGGATTACTTGTGGATTATTGTGATGTTTTTATCAGCTGTTTGGACTCTCATTCTGACGGCACCCATTCACTGCAGAGCATCCATTGCTGAGACACTGATGCAGTGCTACATTTCTACAAACCTGATGAAGAAACAAACTCATCCTGATCTCTGATGAACTGAGTGTGAGCATGTTTTCAGCAGATTTTATTTTCGGGTGAACTGTTCCTTTAAGATCCTGTTTGACAGCATTACAGCAGTCAGGTGTGTTGTGAATGTAGTTGACTGACGTAGTGTTACCTGTTCTGTATTCCTCCTCTCGTGCTGCTGTGTGTTCAGGTGTGGGTCGCAGACAGAGGGAACAAGCGTATCCAGGTGTTTAACTCGGTCACGGGGGACTGGCTCGGCTCGTGGGGCAGCTGTTTTAAAGAGGACGCGCCGTACTCCGTCAGGTGTGTTAAACCCCTGCACCTAGAGCTGGGACATTTTTCAGATTTTATCAATTAATTCAAATTTAATGTTTCGCCAAAATTGTATTTTTTATAAATCAAGGAATCATGATTTTGTTTAGAGATATTACCAAACGTTAGAATTAGACACTTTGACAATATGACAAAGATAACAGTAAAGAGATAAGAATGATAAACTTCTCACGTGTGAGGCGCTCTGTGAAGGAACATCAGTAGAATATAGCGCTGGG
This sequence comes from allo-octoploid hybrid of Carassius auratus x Cyprinus carpio, assembly GCA_024542945.1. Classification (NCBI taxonomy): domain Eukaryota; kingdom Metazoa; phylum Chordata; class Actinopteri; order Cypriniformes; species allo-octoploid hybrid of Carassius auratus x Cyprinus carpio. The sequence continues at coordinate 58,066 of CM045026.1, read as the reverse complement.
TGCAGTTCACACAGAATGTGCTTTTGTGTTGATAAAGATGTGTGAGTAGAAGAGGAAACAATGCAAGAAGATGGGATTGAACTTCTTTTAACTTGAGCGGCGTGTTTTCAGAAAGCGTTTCATGCATGAGACTCGAGCGCAACAGTTAAACACATCCATGTTTACACAGAAAAACAATGGAAAAGCAGCGCAATCAAATAAAAACCTGTGAAGAAGTACTGCTGTATGTCTGATATCTCATGTTTGCATCACGGTGACAGACTGAAAGCTGCTGGTCATTGTTTAACAGAACATTTATAGATAATAATACTCTACTGGTGTTATAACTTCAGTCATTCTGAATCTGAATCACCTTGACTCTTGAGAATTTGTTTTAAAGCACTTTCCTCGTATTATTTCTGAACACATAATATGTATAAGACAAGTTTGTACAAGATGTAGCTGTAGTTCATGCATCTTTTCTGCAAAGATATTTAACAAGTGATTGTTTAACATTTACATCATGTTGACAACTTCATGTGTGCTGCACTCGGAATAGAATATTCTTTAACAAGAGGGTTAATAAAGAACAAGTTACTTGAATCATGTTGTAGTCACATTTTCAAGCTGACTAGTTAAAAATCCAGAATCGGTCAAAAGTTCTAAAAAAATGTAGATTTGAATGTTTTTGCTGTATTGTCCTGCTTTCTCTCTCTCTCTCTCTCTCTCTCTCTCTCTCTCTCTCTCTCTCAGAGTGTGTTGCAGATGTTTGAGCTGTAATAATAATAATATTAATAATAATAATGTGAGTTTGTGACCTGCAGGCTCACACCGGACCAGAAGTACATGGTGGTGGCTCAGTTAAACACCAATCAGATCACGCTGCTGGAGGCTCCGCCCATCGGCATCATCGTTCAGTGTCAGGTGGTCAGCAGCATCCAGCTGGCCGAGGACGTCAAGCCACACCTGCTGGATGTGGATCTGAAGAGCGCGGCGCTGTATGTGGCAGAAATCGGGGCCAATCAGGTGCAGAAGTTCATTCCTGTGACAGCCGCCGGTGTTTAGAGGATCACAGACAGACCAGCGCTGACTATAACAGATGAAAAGATCTGAGCAGCACTCATGATGAATATGTGACCCTGGACCACAGAGCCAGTCTCTCCATTGATGTATGGTTTGTTAGGAGGACAATATTTGTCTGAGATACAACTATTTGAAAATCTGGAATCTGAGGGAGCAAAAAAATCTAAATATTGAGAAAATCATCTTTAAAGTTGTTCAAATGAAGTTCTTAGCAATGCATATTACTAATCAAAAATTAAGTTTTGATATATTTACAGTAGGACATTTACTAAATATCTTCATGGAACATGATCTTTACTTAATATCCTAATGATTTTTGTCATAAAAGAGAAATGTATAATTGTGACCCATACAATGTATTGTTGTCTATTGATACAAATATACCTGTGCTACTGATGACTGCTTCTGTGCTGCAGGGACACATGTTTAGTTTACAATCACACTACAGTCAAGACTTAATTTAAATCAGAAATATAATGTTGATTATCACAGAGGAATAAAGGGATCAGAGATCGGTGTGTTGGTGATTGTTCTGATTGTTTGTTATTGTGGGTATGGTACATAAGTTTAATCTTGTGTTGTTGGGTTTTTTTTTTTGTGAATTTATATAAGTTAAGCTTTGTATATTAATGCATTATTCCCGTTTTTGTCGTCTTGACTTGTAAACATACGAGCCAAAGTCACATTTGACAGTTTTTGACTTTACAAAGTGATGCATGTTGAGAGTTTCTGAGGAACTGTGCTGATACTCTCATCATTTTAATCTCCGGGGATAGTTTGATGGAGATGTGACTGTGATTATCATGTTATTGAAGTCTTACATCAGATGAAATGGATCAGTTTAAACTGAGATGGGCTTTAATTTGTGTTGATGAGGAATAATAGTGAATCAAAGTGTATTTAATGTAAATAAAGACATTTGTTTTTAGGTTTTTGTGGTGGTATGTTTTATGTTGCTGTCTGGGAATTCTGAAGTTTTAATCAGAGTTTCTGCAGGATTTATGAAGACACATTTAAGACCAGAAACACTACAGATCTCCATTACGTCTTAGTTTACAGGATTAAACATCTTATTCAGACATTAGAAACATTATGGAGATAACATCTTCTGATGATCAAACTGCAAGTCTTGTTTTCCAGTGCAAACCGTATCTAAAGGTTCATAAATCCAGATATATTTACCTGGGAAGCAAAATTACAAAACAAGAAGTCTTTCATCAAAATGAAGTGAGTTTATGATTACAACAAAAGCTCAGAAAAATCAACTTAATTCAAAAGTTAACTTGTTTTCATTCCCAGATATTTGTTCTCGTTTGTTTAAACTCGTTTAAAGTTGTTCAGTTTCCTAAGATTGAATACATTTACTCTGCATCTGCAGTAAATGTGTCTTGATTGAAGGATGTTTAGATATTTGTAGATATTTTTAGATATTTGTTTATAGATACGTAATGTTAAGACTTTCTATTTTGATTTAATGCTTCAGTTCGTGGAAGAAACCCTGATTAATGTGTTTTATTTGCACTACAAAAATTGCATTCACATTGCCAAAGGCTTTCATATACAATAGAGTAAATACCAAACAAAAACTAAAGGTGAAAACCTATATTACGCTTCAGTGTGATGTAGTGCGTATTAAACACAACACAATAACGCGCGTGCAAAAGAATGTCAACAATCGACGAGAGCTGCCGCTCACAGTGCCTGATCAGATCCAGACGCGTTCAAATGTTTGTTTTCTGCTGACTAACATCGCTAAAATTCGCGTTAAACGTATTAGGAAATATCAGCCCGTGTAATCCCTCTGGGGTTGTTTAGTTTTGGTGTTTTCTTGTGTTGTTTCGGGGTTTTCCCGCGGGCAGCTGAGAGCGCCGCCCGAGTGTTTTGGCGTCGGATAAACATGGCGGAGCTGAAGCACAGTGCAGAGCTGAAGGTAAGTGTAGAATTAACACACATCTGACTTTAGAAATGACACAGCGATGTATGTTCTGGTGATCAGCTGTGATTTCACACACACACACACACACGCGCGCGGCTCGGGTGTGTGTGTGTGAGATGAGTGAAACTCCAGACTAGCTAAAGGCTAAAGCTAACCTTCTGCACACAACACAATAAAAGCTCACGACAGAAAAGCAGCACTTCAGACGCGTTAGTGGTATTAAACACCCGTGTGTCTGATAAACATGTCTGTTTGGAGCTCTAATCGCGATTATATTGATGTTATGTGAAAGTCAGATCAAAATAAACGCCGCATTCAGATCTGAGGCCTGTTTCATAACACAAGATTAACAGATAAACCAGGTTTATCTCATTTAGTCGGACTTACTGCCAGTTGGTTTAGTTCAGTAAACTTGTTTTATGAAACAGGCCTCGGATAATATTTCTAAAAGAGAATATACACAGATCTCAGCGGATCACATCAGTAACTGGCAGATGCCAATCAAAACACTTCTTCTTCTTTTTAAGGTTTTATTGGCGGTTGACAAGCAACAAAATGGTGTATTACCGCCACCAACTGGTATGGAGTGTGGATCAAAATGACATTTTATATCCTCTCATACAAATTATTTTTTCTAAGATACTGAAAAATAAAACTGTAACATTCATTTCCAGATTTATTTTGTAAAATATCCCCTAGTATAAATCGCATTTTTATTTTTCTTAATTTTTCTATTAAAATCCTTCTTTCAAACTCGTATTTCTGACAGTATATCATAACATGTTCCACAGTTTCTTCTTGCCCACAAAATGTACACCTTCCTGTATCATGTTTACCCATTTTATAAAGTGTACCATTTAATCTTGTATGTCCAAATCTCATCCTTGATATTACTATCTCATCTCTCCTGTTTTTTCCTGCACTTCTCATCTCTCCCACTTTCCTTTGAATTCTGTAAAACCATCGACCTTTCTTCTCCATATCCCATTGTTTTTGCCACCTTACCTTCAACCTTTCCTTAATAATACTCTTGATTTCATTCTTACTTATACTAACACTTAAGTTAATTCCATTATTTTTAATGGCTTCCTTTGCTGCCTTATCTGCCATTTCATTTCCTTGGATACCAATATGTGCAGGTACCCATAAAAAATTCACTGTAAGTCCCATCATTTGTATTCTGTATAATGTTTGCTGTATTTCTATTAAAATATCTGGTCTGCTTTCCGAATGACTGTACTGTATGCTAGCCAATGACGAACTTGAGTCCGAACAAACAACTGATTTTAAAGGTCTTATCTCCTCTATCCACTGTATTGCTAATAATATTGCAATCATTTCCCCTGTATAAACCGATAACTCATCACTAATCCTTTTCCTTATTGCTAACTGAAACTCTGGAACAATAAAAGCGACTCCTATCCTATTGTCTATATTCTTTGATGCGTCTGTATATATCTGAACATAGCTGTGGTAATCATTAATATATTTCTGCACATTACATGAACTCCATTCTTTGTCCCTGTTTTTCTTTTCTAACAATGTAAAATCTACTGTAGCATCTGAGAGTAACCATGGTTTTATTACTGGTAGCGGAATAGTTGGACTAACTATTAATTGATTAACTTTGAATTCTATTGCTTTCTGTATTACTGTCCATCCGAAACTTTTAGTTTTTCTCCTCTCTTTTTCCCAACAGGGCTTTAAAGTGTCTTGTGTAGGATGCTCTTGACTGTGGCCTTGTAAATTAGCCCAATAACTCAATGATAACTGTATCCTTCTCATTTCTAAAGACATTTCCCCCATTTCTACCTGTAGTGCTACGATTGGTGTAGTTTTTATAGCTCCTGTACATAATCTCAATACCTGATGCTGAATACTATCTAACTTTCTAAGTGATGTATCTGCTGCTGATCCATACACCACACAACCATAATCAAATACAGATCTAATCAGCCCACTATATATGGCTTTTAATGCCTTCCTATCAGCCCCCCATTCACTTCCTACTAAACACCTCATTATATTTAACACTTTCTTACATTTGTCCAATATTTTCTGGATATGCATCGCCCATGTAACCCTTTCGTCAAACCACAACCCTAAAAACTTAAAACTTTTCACTCTTTCCAGTACTTGATTATATAATTTTAGATTTACCTCACCTCCAACTTTTTTCCTTGTAAAAAACATTATCTTTGTCTTGTCTACTGAAAATTTAAAACCCCACCTATATGACCATTCTTCAACTACTTTAATAGCCTCCTGTACTTTTTTAACAATAAAATCAATGTTCCTTCCCCTTTTCCAGATTGCCCCATCATCAGCGAAAAGCGAGAACCCCAATCCATTTTCCAGATCCTCAAACACATCATTTATCATTATCGAAAATAATAAAGGACTAACTATACTTCCTTGAGGAGTTCCATTTTCTATCATAAATTTCTCTGAATAACTGTTTCCTATTCTAACTTTTATTGCTCTCCCTAATAAAAATTCCTTAATCCATCTATACATTTGACCTTTAATACCTAACTTACCTAATTTGATTAACAGCCCTTCTCTCCACATCATGTCGTATGCTTTCTCTATATCAAAGAAAACAGCCACAACACTCTCTCTATTTATTTGTGCTTTTCTTATATCATGTTCTAAACATACAGCTGGATCCATGGTATTTCTCCCTCTCCTAAAACCACTCTGATATTTGGATAGATATTTATTATTTTCCACATAATACATTAACCTTTCATTTATCATTTTTTCCATTATTTTACAGACATTAGATGTCAAAGCTATTGGTCTATAATTTTCTGGATTTGTGCAATCTTTCCCTGGTTTACGTATTGGAACAATCACCGCCTCCTTCCAACTTTGTGGTAATTTTCCTTCCTCCCATATTTTATTGTACATTTTTAATAAAACATCTTTGGATGATTCACTGAGCTGGTTTATCATTATATAGCAAATCTGATCCATGCCTGGAGCTGATTTCTTGGTTTTTCTGAGAGCACGATTTAATTCTGTTTTTGTAAATAACATATTTAATTGGTCATTATTGTATTCCTCATTCTGTAATAGTTCTTTATACTCCTCCAATGTACTTTCCCTTCCTCTTTTTCCCTCTTCACTAATATTGTTTGAGTTATGAATTTTAACAAAATTTTTAACCAGCATTTCTGCTTTCTCCTCATCTCTTATTGCTGTTGTTTCTCCTTCCCTTAATATTGGATACCCAAATTCTCTTTTTATCCCATTCATTCTTTTTATCATTCCCCATACTTTACCAATTTCTGTTTCCCTTCCCACTGTGTTACAAAATTTCCTCCAAAAATCCTTCTTTGTATTTTTTATGATTCTCCTTACATTTGCTTGCCTCCTTTTATATTCAATAAAATTCTGAAAACTGTAATTCTTTTTTAGCATTTTAAAAGCTTTATTTCTAGATTTAATTGCTTTATCACATTCATTTGTCCACCATGGTACAATCTTCTTCTTTTTTATACCCCCTTTCTTCGGTATAGTCTGACTTGCCGCTAATAATATCGCATTACAAATAGAATTATTAACATTAACAACACTTTCTTCAATATCAATTTTTTCCATTTCTTGCTCACTAATATACCTAAAAGACTCCCAATCAGCATTTTCAAAAAACCATTTGTCCACTCCTCCTGTATTACCTTCTTCTATACTTAAATTAACTTCCACTACTATAGGATAATGATCACTTCCTATAGTCATTTCTCTATTTACATCCCATAAGCATACCCCCGCAAGTGAATTTGATACCAGTGTAAGATCAATAGCTGATTCTGTGCCCGTTCTGACATTAATCCTTGTACCCCTTCCATCATTTAAACATACTAGGTCTTTAATCTCCATTAACTCTTCAATCACTGTTCCATTCCCATCATTGCAATTATCCCATAAAGTGCTATGGGCATTAAAATCTCCACAGCATATAATTTTTCCTTCTAAATGTACAGTAAGTTCATCCATTAACTCTAGTGATAATCTTTTACATGGATTATAAAAATTAATAATTTTAAGATTTCCTTCTTTACTCAAAACTTCTAATACTATAAATTCCAACTCATTACCTTTCTCAATAACCCTATATTGTATTCCATTTTTAACAAATATTATACACCCTCCCCCAATATCCTCCTCTCTATCTCTGCGTATACCATCATACCCTTTAATACTAAAATCTAATACTGGCTTAAGCCATGTTTCCTGGATACATATGATTTCTGGTTTCTTTCTAAGCCCTTTTATAAATCCTTTAAACTCCTGACCATTAGCTAACAAACTTCTTGCATTCCATTGTACAATATTCAAGTCGACTTATCACTTGCGCCTCCTGTCTTTCCACCATCTTCCAGTCTTTTTTTTATATTTTCCCAAGATATATTATCTATACCCAAAAACCTTTCAGCTCCTTTCACAATTATTTTAATTTTCTCTGTTTTTTGTTTAACTTGATCTGTACAATTAATTACATAAGCAATGAACAAAATCAACTTATCCACTGTCAGTGCTGTGCTGCTTTCCTCTGCTTGACCAACCTCTTGTCTCAAGTTATTTTCCATTGTATTGTTTTCCTCTGCTTGACCAACCTCATGTCTCATGATATGTTTAACAGTATCATCACTTCTCCTTTGCTCTTGAACCTTCTTCACTGCCTCTGAGTAACTTATGTTGTTTACCGCTTTCACTTTTTCAATTTCCACTGCTCTCTTCCTTACATCACATCCACTGTATGTTACCCTGTGTTGCCCACCACAATTACAGCAATTATCCTGTACACCCTCTCCACAGTTTTCAATTCTATGCTCACCTCCACACTTGGGACATCGTTGTTTTCCTTTGCACACCGCTGCTATATGTCCATATCTCTGACATCTATAACAGCGGAATGGGGGAGGAATATATGGCCTCACTACGAAACTCATATATCCTATTTTAACTCTTTCCGGAAGCACTGAATCCTGAAACTCCAAAAGAACTGACAAACTATCAATCCTTTCCCCATTCATTGTTTTTTGCAACCTTTTTATTCTACTCACTTCCCCTCCAGAAATACTTCGACTGAGTTTTTCTAGATCTTCTTCGATTGGAATGCCTGTTATCACTCCCTGTTTCATTTTTCTCTCACCCAAAATCTTTCTTTCATTCACTATTTTCTTGCACATATTGTCAATTTTTAACGCTTTGTTTTTTTTGTTCTTCTGTTTTACAAATTATCAGCAGACTTCCGTCTCTCAAAATCTTAGCCATATCCACTTCTCCTAACTTTTTCTTCAACTCTTTAGACAATGCCATTGGACTAAGATTAACATGCTCATCTTCCTTTCTAAATTTAAGAATTATTTTAAATTCCTCTTTTACAATCTTTTTGCGAACCGCCCTATTATCCTCATCTGAACTGTTTCCTTCTAATCCCCGTTTACTGGATTGGCTGGCTACCAGATTCCCTTCATTTCGACCTTTTTTCCTGTTTTCTTGACTTTTCCCACTCCCTACTAAATTCCAATCATCAAACTCCATATCTTCTTCATTAACTTTCTCAAAATTCATCTCAATCCAGTCACAAACCAGTTTATGCCAACCGCCTTAAACTCCGAAAAAGTCGTCCCGCGTCCAACCCACGAGCGCGGGAAAACCTCCGACACCCGGATCAGCGCGTCCGCCGGAAGCTCCTGCCAACCCTCCTTAGGCCAATCAAAACACTTGGAGCGAGCTCATGTTTTATGCAGGAGTGGGCGGGGCGAGCGGCTGAACGAGCTTTGATGTGCAAATGTTGGCGGGCTCATGTAATATACTCGCGAGACATAAAATATTGTGTATCTTTTTGCATAAATGGTCCGTTTTCTTTGTTGATTTCAAATGTGTGTTCGTGTTCTGTGTCATTAAGAATCCTTTATGTTTATCTTTAATGTGTGTGATGATGCTTTTCTTGAAGATCATTGGCTCTTAGATCCGCAGAGAGTGTGCAGCATCAGCAGTCTGTCAGAGGTGAGTGTGTTTGAAAGAAGCGTTCAGAAAACAATTAAATCTGATGAAAACTTGCCCCCCCCTCAGTTCATCTGAGATCAGGATGAGTTTGTTTCTTCATCAGGTTTGTAGAAATGTAGCACTGCATCAGTGTCTCAACAATGGATGCTCTGCAGTGAATGGGTGCCGTCAGAATGAGAGTCCAAACAGCTGATAAAAACATCACAATAATCCACAAGTAATCCACAGCACTCCAGTCCATCAGTTAACATCTGGAGAAGACAAAAGATGAAACACATCCAGCATTAAGACGTTTTTAACTCAAATACATAGAGTCCATAATCCATAATAACACTTCCTCCAGTGAAAAAGTGTTCTGGTGTGAATCAGGAGAGAAATCTGCACAGATCAAGCAGCGTTTAAACAGCTCTAAACAAATATGTGTCTGGATTTTGATGTGAGAGACAACAGGAGATGCACTTTTTCACTGGAGGAAGTGTTATTATGGATTATGAACTCTATGTATTTGAGTTAAAAATGTCTTAATGCTGGATGTGTTTCAGCTTTTGTCTTCTCCAGATGTTCACTGATGGACTGGAGTGCTGTGTATTACTTGTGGATTATTGTGATGTTTTTATCAGCTGTTTGGATTCTCATTCTGACGGCACCCATTCACATCCATTGATGAGACACTGATGCAGTGCTACATTTCTACAAACCTGATGAAGAAACACACTCATCCTGATCTCAGATGATCTTTGGGCGAACTGTTCCTATAACACACTGTATTATATAGAGGGTGATCTGCAGTGTGTGTGTGTGTGTGTAGTTGATGATTCAGCAGGAGAAGCCGTTAGCGGGCAGCATGCCGGTGGTTTGGCCCACGCTGCTCGACCTCAGCAGAGATGAGTGCAAGCGAATCCTGCGCAAACTGGGTGAGACTCACAGAAGCGTGTAAGCAGCTGTGTTGTAGTGTGTGCCGATGGTGAGCTCACTCACGTGTGTGTGTGTGTGTGTGTGTGTGTGTGTTCAGAGCTGGAAGCGTACGCCGGTGTGATCAGCGCTCTGCGCGCTCAAGGAGATCTCACCAAAGACAAGAAGGAGCTGCTGGGAGAACTCACTCGAGTGCTGAGGTGTCACACACCTTTCACTTCCACAACACAGAACCAGCTTTCATTCCATCATAACTGCAGTGTCTCTGACACCTCAGTGTGTTCTAGTCACATTGAGCCGCTTAGTGTGGAAGCCTGCTCAAAACTAAAAGAGTAACAATTACAAAAATTTAATTTTATTTCTTGCAATTCTGACTTATATTTTTTCTGAATTGTGTGATAGAAACTAGAACATTCAGAATTGCAAGAACTAGCAATTGTGAGGGAAAAAAAACTTGCAATCACCTTTTTTATTTTTTGTTCAGTGGTAGAAATGGGCTTCCATAGTTTAAAGCTGAACGCTAGCATAATTTGCAGACAATATAAACCATCAGTCAGATCGTCTATTAATATATATGGATTTATGTGAGCGTACACTACCAGTCAAGAGTTACTGAACGCTATTAAAGACGTCTCTTCTGCTCATCAAGCCTGCATTTATTTGATCCGAAATACAGCAAAAACAGTAAAATTGTGAAATATTTTTACTATTTAAAATAACCGCTTTCTATTTGAATCTATTCTAAATTAATTTATTGGTGTGATTTCAAAGCTGAATTTTCAGCATCATTACTCCAGTCCCATCAAATACTGACTCCAAGCTTTTGAATGATAGAGTGTATAATGTTACAAAAGCCTTTTATTTCAGATAAATGCTGATCTTTTGATGTTTCTATTCATCAAAGAATTCCGGAAAAAAAAAATGTACTCAACTGTTTTAAATATTGATGATAATAATAATAAATCATCATATTAGAATAATTTCTGAAGATCATGTGACACTGAAGACTGGAGTAATGATGCTGAAAATACAGCTGCGCATCACAGAAATACATTACAATTTAACAGAGATTCACATAGAAAACAGATATTTAAAATAGTAAAAATATTTCACAATATTACAGCTATTGGATCACATAAATGCAGGCTTTGTGAGCTTCTTTAAAAAAACTTTTATTTTTAAAAACTCTTGACTGTAGTGTAAGTTGGATATGCATGTTATAGTTGTTAGTGTGGTATTGAGGATGATGTGTGTGTGTGTGTGTTCTGTCAGTATCTCGACGGAGCGTCACCGAGCGGAGGTGCGCAGAGCTGTGAATGACGAGCGCCTGACCACCATCGCGTATCAGTGAGTCTCAGTGTTAGTCAGATGTGAGCGCTCTATGCTTCAGTGGCCTGCAGATGGAGTAATGCTGGTGTGTTCTGCAGCATGTCGGGGCCCAACAGCTCATCAGAGTGGTCCATTGAGGGCCGGCGGCTGGTTCCTCTCATGCCCAGACTGGTTCCTCAGACGGCCTTCACTGTGATGGCTAATGCGATGGCCAACGCGACCGCGCACCAGAACTCCTCGCTGCTGCTGCCCGCCGACACCGCCAACAAAGAAGGTACAAGTGATCTTACTTTACTACAGTAATTATTAGGGCTGGGGAAGGCTACTTTTAAAAGTAATGCGTTACAATATAACTAATTACGTTACTTATTGCGTTATGTTACTTTTGAGTTACTCTTTAAATCTGTGCAGGGCTTGCTTGTTTGTTTTTAATATAAAAAGTTCTTCTTGTACAAATGTAAAAGCGCTTTCACACCAAAAGTGAAGTGAATGCGGCTCAGGCTGAAGGAAGTGTAAATTCACGTCTGTACAGTAGAGGGCGCCGCTCAAACTAATCACATGAAGAATATGACGCAGGAGAAGAAAGTTCAACACTATTCAGCAGTAACACAAATCAAACACAAATGTGTCATTTTTGATTATTAGTACGACTGAATTAGATCAAAGAAGGTCAGCAGCAAAGACATTCGTTAATTAAATGGGATTAAATACATAAATGATATTTGTCTTATTTAACATATTTAATTATTGCAGGTTTGTCTAATATTCTGAGTTTGTATTTGACTGTTTTTATTGATTTTGAGGAACACTGAATGTGTTTTTGAGTAAACACGTGTTGATATTTAGTCTAGAACTACAGTAAGATCATGTTCACACACAACACTCTGCACTTACTCCTGATTTCTGTCACCATGGCAACACTAGAGCTGTCACTCAATACACCAGAAACAAAGTAACAGGCGTTACTTATTTGAAAAAGTAACTCAGATATCTCCTTCTAAATTAAAAAGTAATGCGTTACTTTACTAGTTACTTCAAAAAGTAATCTGAATACGTAACAGAATCCATTCCAGAAGATCTCAGAATCAGTCCATGAATCAATTCTGCATCCATTTATTTTTTATGTTTTTAATCTGTTTATATTTTATTTGCTTACAGTTTATATTAGGCATTCTTAACTACTACTATTTGGTACTGTAGATGTATTATGTATATGAATGTAAAAAAGTTTAGTTTTAGTTAACAGCAACAACATTTTATTATTATTAATAATTGGTATATGTTGTCTATGTATTCTAGGTTTTGTGTTTAATCTGAGTTAAAAACGAAATTGTTTTGTTTTAGTTAATGATAACAAAAACAACATCACTGTGGTTGTTTATTTTATTAGTTTATTGTAATTTCTTGTATATGTTGTGTCTGAGTAATCTATGTTTTGTGGTTGATATAAGTATATAGTAGTAGTAGTAAATTTTCATTTTTAGTGAATAATAACAACATTATTTTATTATAATTATTTATTTTTATTATTTTTCACATTTTTTGTATATGTTGTGTCTAGGGCTGTAAAAAAAAAAATAGAATTTTGAATATTCGTCGAATTTAAAATTAAAAAGATGGTTGTGTTTGAATGTTAGGTGTGCATCAGGCAGCTTTATCATGTGATGATGATGTAGGTGTCGTTGCATTTTAATGCTTTTTTTAGCCTGTGCAGTTGAAGCCACTAGATGCGGCGCCGCTACAGTTCATTCAAAATATTGCAGAAAAAGAGAACATCAATACAGAGAAGATGTTGTTTACAGTGAGCCGTTCACACAGAATGAATATTTATCACAGTTTCTAGAGGGACATCTATCAGCGCTGCACTCATGTCGCACACAAGAGAGACGCATGTTTAGAAAGCCATGGAAAATTAACACAAGTTCAACTTTTCAAAAAACAGAAAAAAACTATACATGCATGCATGATGCGGTTTTGTTTAGTGTTGTTTAAGCAACTGAATTAATATAATTGGTTCATAAACATTATTTTAAACACTATGCACTTTTTTTCAAATATAGTCATTATTTTATTGCTTTGAAGAAATGTGCATTAGTAATATTTTGCTCCACGTGCCCTCTTGTGGCCTCAGGAGACAAGCCAAAAGCTTTTTTCCCCCTTAACTGAAATTATGCCTTTTAAAATCTAATATAATTTGAATATTGCTAATATTTAAGTACAACATTCGAATTGCGTTTCAGCTATTTTGACGGCCCTAGTTGTGTCTGTGTAATCTGTGTTTTGTGGTTAATATAATACACACTCTCAGAGACAGGAAGTGTGTTCCTCACTGTGTGTGTGTGTGTGTTGCAGTGGTGGTGTGTTATTCGTACACCAGCACCACCTCCACTCCACCCAGCGCATCGGCTCCCAGCAGCTACAGCGCAGCAGCCGCCGTCAGATCCCCTCGACCCGCCAGCCCTGCCTCAAACGTGGTGCTGCTGCCCAGCGGGAGTACAGTCTACGTCAAGAGTACGTCTCTCTCTCTCACACACACACACACACACACACACACACACACACACACACACACACACACTTCATGCTCTTCTCTAGAGCTGCACGATTCAGGATAATATGTGTCCCTGCAGCACAGAAGCAGTCATCAGTAGCACAGGTATATTTGTAGCAATAGACAACAATACATTGTATGAGTCACAATTATACATTTCTCTTTTATGCCAAAAATCATTAGAATATTAAGATCATGTTCCATGAAGATATTTTGTAAGTTTCCTACTGTAAATATATCATAACTTAATTTTTGATTAGTAATATGCATTGCTAAGAACTTCATTTGAACAACTTTATTAAAACATAGTATATTTAATACAAAAAAAATTTATATTACAATTATGAAAAGTTGTTTGAATGAATTATTCAGTGACTCACTCATAAATACTTACATTTACAATTAGTCTTTTAGCAGACGTTTTTATCCAAAGCGACTTAAAATTGACCCTTTTTAATACTTCACTTGTTTCATTAATGGATGAATCCGCGAACGAATCTCTTAAATGAATGATTCAATGACAAACACATTTTTATCAGTCACTTGTCGCCACCTAGTGGAGAAACGATGCAGTCGACACAAACGTTATTTGAATCGACAGTTACTTTCAGAAGATGGCTTGCAAGTCAAGTCACTGTTATTTCTAAAGCATTTTTACAATGCAGATTGTGTCAAAGCAGCTTTACAGTATTAAACGTGTCAGATGAGAACGACACTATTTCCCTGTTTAATACTGTATTGAAGCTGTGTGACGTCTCGTTGTGTCTCTCAGGCGTGAGCTGCTCCGATGAGGATGAGAAACCTCGTAAGAGGCGGAGAACCAACTCATCTAGCTCCTCCCCCGTGCTGCTGAAGGAGGTGCCTAAAGTGGCCACGCCCATTTCCAAAACCATCACGGTTCCGGTGAGCGGCAGCCCGAAGATGAGCAACCTGATGCAGAGCATCGCCAACTCTCTGCCGCCGCACATGTCTCCGGTGAAGATCACCTTCACCAAACCCTGCACTCAGACCACCAACAGCACCACGCAGAAGGTCAGGCACACTTCCTTCCTGTCCTGCGCTGTCATTAAGATGCTTGTTCTTCCAATAATGCCACAGCTGCTGTGTGTAATAATAATACATACTAGGGATGTAACGATTAACTGCGATTCGGTTGAAAATCGATTCAAATATGTGACGATTCAAATCAGTTGAGATGCTAAACAAATGGCGATTCATTTAGGTGCAAGAGTTTATATGAATGTATGTCTGAGGGGAAATTACTGTCTTTAGAAAAGTTTAGATGGTGTTTTTTCTTTTCATCTTGCCTCTGTATGAAGCATATTAAAGCTCATAAGTGCAGCGCTGCTTTGTTTACAGCGGTAACCATGGAAATGCTTTAAGCTCCACCTGCTGTGGTGTTCATAAGCGCTTTGTTTACAGCAGTAACCATGGAAACGCTTTAAGCTCCACCTGCTGCGGTGTTCATGAGCGCTTTGTTTACAGCAGTAACCATGGAAACGCTTTAAGCTCCACCTGCTGTGGTGTTCATAAGTGCTTTGTTTACAGCGGTAACCAAGGAAATGCTTTAAGCTCCACCTGCTGCAGTGTTCATAAGCGCTTTGTTTACAGCAGTAACCATGGAAATGCTTTAAGCTCCACCTGCTGCAGTGTTCGTAAGTGCTTTGTTTACAGCAGTAACCATGGAAACGCTTTAAGCTCCACCTGCTGCGGTGTTCATAAGCGCTTTGTTTACAGCAGTAACCATGGAAACGC
>CM045026.1:0-40000 GCA_024542945.1 allo-octoploid hybrid of Carassius auratus x Cyprinus carpio | reverse complement strand
CCTGCAGGCCTCCCTCTCGTCTCCTCAGAGCACCAGCACCGCCGCCGGAGCCAAACCCACCATTCAGATCAAACAGGAGTCTGGTGAGCACGAGACGGCACATAACCACTGCAGGCCTTTTCACACTGAACGACGCAAATGTTCGGCACGATGACGCTTTTGAATCGAAACAATAGACCCCCATGGGGCTGTTCACACCAGGCACCAGATCAGTCGCGGTGCGAAAAAGCAAGGATTTTTTTCCTGTCAAAATGCTTGCAACGGATGTGAAAATGCAGAAAATCGAACCTGGTCCCAATTTCTTTTTAACGTGTGAAAATAACGTGTAAAACTATTATTGTCTTATTTTTTTTAAATACTCTTTTATTTTACAGTGAAATATTAGAAAAGTATAATTTCTTATTTTGTTTAGTATTTTTATATATAATAATGGTAAAAAAAATTATAATCATTATTATTACTAAATTGAACTGATGATAATATTAATATTTAATAAAAACTATTATTATAGTCATACTGATAATATATATATATATATCACAAATTGTGCAGCTCTACAAATAAGCATAGCAAACCTGGAGCTTTTAATACATTTTTATTTTAATGTAATTTATTTTTTCAATTGCATTCATACCCCAAATCATGCAGCCCTTCTAAAATAGCTTTAGGCCCTATTTACATATATGTTGAAGTTAATAAACAAGTCACTAATTCAGTGTTATGTTAGTGTTATTGATATACTGTTGTAGTTTTGTTAATATTTTGAACAAGACTCTATTTTTCTATTTTCTGTTTTTATTTTAATTTTAGCAATTTTTTAAATATATCTATATTTTCTGCTTTAGTTTTTTTTTTTTTTAGTTATTTTAGTATTTGAACTTAATCTATAGGAAAATGAGAAATGTTGCCTTGACAACTAGCTAAAATAAGTTTTTTGTTTTTTGTGTATCTGTGCCTGTGTGTATTTGTCTGTGCGTGTGTCCCTGTCTGTGTGTGTGTGTGTGTGTGTCTGTGTTTGTATCTGTGTGTGTCCGTGTGTGTCCGTGTCTGTGTCTGTGTGCATCTGTGTGTGTGTGTGTGTGTGTCCGTGTCTGTGTCTGTGTGCATCTGTGTGTGTGTCTGTGTTTGTATCTGTGTGCGTGCGTGTGTGCGTGTGCGCGTGTGTGTGTGTGTCTGTGTTTGTATCTGTGTGTGTGTGTGCGTGTGCATGCGTGTGTGTTTCTGTGTGTGTGTGTGTCTGTGTGTGTGTGTGTGTGCGCGTCTGTGTGTGTGTGTATCTGTGTGTGTGTGTGTGTGTGTCTGTATCTGTGTGTGTGTGTGTCTGTATCTGTGTCTGTGTGTCTGTGTGTGTGTGTGTGTGTGTGTGTGCGCGCGCAGGAGTGAAGATCATCACGCAGCAGATGCAGCCCAGTAAGATCTTACCCAAACCCTCCAGTGCAGTGCTGCCCAGCAGTAGCTCCGCCCCCATCATGGTGGTCAGCAGCAACGGTGCCATCATGACCACCAAACTAGTGTCCACTCCCACAGGTACACACACACCTCTCATTCATGTGTGTTACAGCACAGGGATATACATGCATCTGTGTTGTCTTCATGTTGTTTTGTTAGAAATAATATCTAGTTTTCAAGAATTTGAACAATGGAGTTAATACTATATACATGTTAATGAATGGGTGGAGGTTTCCTGCACTGAACTGGTGACTGGTGTGTTTCAGGCTCTCAGGCGACGTACACTCGTCCCTCCGTCAGTCCAGCGATCGGTGCGCGAGTGGCCACGTCTCCCGCCGGAGCCACGTACGTCAAGACCACCAGCGGCAGCATCATCACCGTCGTGCCCAAGTCTCTGGCCACGCTGGGGGGCAAGATCCTCACCACCAACATGGTGTCAGGTAAGAGCTTGAAACAGAGCATCATGCATCCAGTCAGAAATCCAGTCATAAGTAGCACAGGTATATTTGTAGCAATAGACAACAATACATTGTATGGGTCACAATTATACATTTCTCTTTTATACCAAAAATCATTAGGATATTAAGATCATGTTCCATGAAGATATTTAGTAAATGTCCTACTGTAAATATATCAAAACTTAATTTTTGATTAGTAATATGCATTGCTAAGAACTTCATTTGAACAACTTTAAAGATGATTTTCTCAATATTTAGATTTTTTTGCACCCTCAGATTCCAGATTTTGAAATAGTTGTATCTCAGACAAATATTGTCCTCCTAACAAACCACACAACAATGGAGAGATTATTTATTCAACTTTCAGATGATGCATAAATCTCAATTTCAAATAATTGACCCTTATGACTGGTTTTGTGGTCACATATCGGCTAACAGTATCTCTGCTTTCACAGGAACCAGCACCAAGATCACCACCATCCCCATGACCTCCAAACCCAACGTCATCGTGGTGCAGAAGACCACCGGCAAAGGGACGACCATCCAGGGTCTGCCGGGGAAGAACGTGGTGACCACGCTGCTGAACGCCGGGGTGAGGTCACTAGGGGTCTGCAATATTGACACAAAATAATATCTCAATATTTTCTTGGAGATTTTATCGATAACGACAACCAGACGATATTTTGCTGAGTGTGTTATTGTGCTGATATCTTAAGGACTATGACTCCTAAAGTGCTGTGGCTGTGTTTGGAATTATTTTTGTAGTCGAAATAGTGCAAAAACAGGCAATATACCCCCGGTTCCACAGACAAAGCTTAAATCTAATCCTAGACTAAAATGTAAGTCTAAGCGGTTTCAACTGAAAGAAGACTAATCTCAAAATATATCTTTATATATCAAAACATGCCTTTGTTTTGTCTCGAGATGCACACAAGTAATGTTTTTGTTCTTGGTATGTTCATTAAAATTACTTAAATGTCCTAATTGAACTATGGCCTAATCCTGGCTTAGTCTAAGCCCTGTCTGTGAAACCAGGGGCCGGTTTCATAAACTATTAAGACTAAAAAGTTAAAACGTCTTAAAAAGTTAGTCATCTAATTATTTTTTCTTCAAGACTGGTCATACATTTTTTATTTCAGTTATGAGAAGGTAGGAATAGTAAGATTGTTTAAACTGCTTGTTGGTTAAACTAGTTCTTAAGACAGTCTTAAGTTTAGTGTCTAAAACATAAGTCTCTTCATTTATTTTGAACTGTTGTAAAAAATCGTTGTCACATTTGCTATCATGGTAATTTTTGGAGAAAATATTATAATATGATATTATCACACACCCCTAGAGGTCATGTGACACTGGTGTTTGGTGATTCATGGTGTGTGTGTGTGTGTGTGTGTGTGTGTGTGTCAGGGAGAGAAGACGCTGCAGGCCGTGCCCGGAGCCAAGCCTGCCATCATCACCGCGTCGCGACCCATCACCAAAATGATCGTGACGCAGCCCAAGAGCCTCGGCGCCGGCGTCCAGCCGTCCACCAAAATCATCCCCACCAAGATCGTGTACGGACAGCAGGGCAAAACACAGGTCAGACGCCGGCTCACTACAGCCAACTACCACCAGAACAAAACATTACAACAAATATTGTTGCTAGGGATGCAACGACACAGTTAGATATTTATACTAGAAACCAAGACAGAAATACTTAGTTAGAGGATCATGTTTTCATGAGTGTTTGTCATTGGTCTCTCAGTAGTAGTGGATTGTGATTGCTGCACTGTTAATGATCAGTAATGATGGTGTTGTGCGCAGGTGTTGATCAAGCCCAAGCCCATGGCGTTTCAGACGGCGGTGGTCAGTGAACAGACCCGTCAGCTGGTCAGCGAGACGCTGCAGCAGGTCTCACGCAGCGCAGAATCCGGCCAGGAGGGGGCGCACAAGGACGACTCGCCCTCGTATACCGAGACGTCCGACAGCACTCACGGTCAGTGCACTCATGCATCTCATCTCCATAGCTGTTTCCAAAACTTGTGCGCAAAATTTGAATATTGCATAAAACATCCAATTTTCTATCCAATCAGCATCTCACTCGGCTGTGTTTGAGTGTGTTAGAAGGCTGTCTCTGTGTCCAGACGCTCATCCGGTGGTGCACCTCATCACCTCCAGGGGGCAGGAGTGGACGGAGCAGGAGGTGTCTGTGGAGGCCAGTCCCACCATCATCTACCAGGACATGACCGGAGAGTCTCAGTCGGCCACGTCCACCATCAAAGCCCTGCTGGAGCTGCAGCAGACCAGCGGTGCGTATCTGAGCGGAAACAATATCTGCAAAGTTACAACGCGGAAAGTTCGATGCAAGCGGAGATATTGTCTTTTGGAGATACCTCATTAACACAATCAAGCCTAGAATAAAGCAGTCAGCCATCCCTTTAACACGTGTGTGTGTGTGTGTGTGCTGCTTCAGTGAAGGAGAAGAGCGACGCCAGACCTCGCCAGAACACCATCGACCTGAGTCAGATGGCAGTGCCGATCCCGGTGACGGAGCGGAGACAGTCCCCGGAGCCGTCGGGTCAGAGCGCCGGAGACACGGACACCGTCACAGAATACATCCCCATCGGTAACCTCAACATCCGAGCAGAGAGTCCTAAATACATGAAGTCTGGCATTAAATGTTGCATGAACTCCAAAAATATTTATGTCTTCCTCAGTATTTTTATTTTATTTTCCAGTGCAAGCATCTAAGCGTCCTTAAATCAAGATACATCACCAATATCTGTCAGTGCGGTCGGGATGATCAACGTGTTCTGACCTGATTAGCAGATATTTGTTCTTGTTTAAAGCTTCGTTTTAATCAATTTCGTTGTCCATTTATTCCTTAAATATTCTTTACTTGGTCTGAAAAAGTCTTCAAAACCTGTGATGTGTCGTCGCACTTCTCAACTTAAATATCAGAAATATCATAAATGGTACATTAAAAGTCCTAATGATCATTTTAGGTCATCTTAAATTTGGAGACAGGAAAACAGAATTGTGATGCGTCCTCATGTGTTGATTCAGTGTCCTGTGATTGACTGTTGATGCATTATGACAGTGTGTACTTTATAGTGTTTATATTATAATATGTTCTAGATTAATTGAATTGAATATTTTATCTTTGAATAAGCAGCACAGTCATTTCAAAATAAGGTGCATTTCAGGCTTGCATTATACATACTTTGCTATTATGCTATTATTATTGCTATTTTGGTGGCAAAAAATAAAGTACTATGGGAGTGAATGGGTACCGTCACCTGCTTGGTTGCCAGCATTCTTCAAAATATCTTCTGTTGTGTTCAGTAGAAGAAAAAACCTTAGGTTTGGAACAAGTGAAGGGAGAGTAAATGATGACAGAATGATCTGTTTTGGTTGAACTGTCCCTTTAAGTAGATTTTAAAGACTGTGCTGTTGCTCTGCTGTTTCAGGTAAAGTGTGTAAGACGGTGATCGGAGGAGATGTCGCTGCATCCTGCAGCCCGAGTTCGTCAGCATCCGCATCCGCTGCGTCTGGACACACCACACAACAGGTCAGAACTGCAGTCATGTGACCACATATGCCTGTGTCACTGATTTACACTGTAAACCACAAATGCAAGTGTGTGTGTGTGTGTGCAGGTGGAGGCGTGTGTGCCGCAGGTGAAGCCGCTGCAGGAGCAGATGGTGGTGGAGGAGGGCGAGTCAGAGGGAGACACTCTGGATCCTCAGACGGGTTTGTTCTACCGCTCGTCTCAGCCCAAACCCGCAGCCGACCCGTCTGACACACCCACTTCCTCGAAGAGGGCGGAGCCTCTCACGGCCCGGGTCACCGTGCAGAGAGTGTCTGTGTCTGCGTCTGCAGCGCTCGTCTCCTCCACCCCTCCACACACACCGCAGCTGCCCAGACTGCAGCAGGCGCCCTCCTCACACAACCGGCCCAAAACACACACGCAGCTGTCGCAGCCGCCGCCGCTGCAGGCGCATCACCCCGTGGGCTCCAGCAAGACGCCCGGCTGCAGTCAGGTGAGGCCCGCACACACGCGGTGTGTCTGTTAGAGCTGCACCATTAACCCTTAAAAAGGTCATTAGATGCTACATGCACTTTTACAAGTTGTTTGAACTGAAATGTGTGTGTGCAGTGTGTGTACACAACCACCCTATAATGATTAAAATCCACCCAGTGTTTTTTTTCCCCTTTCTCAAATCAAGCCGATCTCAGATTCTTGTCAGTGTGACGTCACAAAAACAGGCCCCTCCCCCTATAGTTTGATTGACAGTAGCGTGACTGGCATCTCACCTTAGCTCCACCCCCTGAGTGACTGTCATCAGTCCAGCATTGCTTCAGTGCCGGAGCAGATGAATGACTCTTGAGTGATCGAGGTGTTCTGTTGTTGATGTAATAATGAACACAGCAGTCATCATTTACTCTCGACATCTGAGCCGCTGAAGACGCAGTGGATTGTGTTTGTTTCTGAAGGGAATGCTCCCCCGATCTTCATAAATGCGTCTGTGTTCGCGTGAATCATTCATGATCCAGCTTCACCTCCAGAAGAACTGAGTGTGAGGCTCTTTAATGAATCTTTGAAAATCACCTTCCTAATAATGTGCTGATTAGCAAGTTTCACCATGAATGCGTCTAAAGTTAACAGTCCCTCTGAGAGCGGCTCAGAAGAGAGGGGCGGAGTCAGCAGAGCTCATTAACATTTAAAGGGACATGCTACAAAACGGCTTGCTCTGAACAGAGCTGTTTTTGACAGGGTGAAATGGTGTTTTATACACTACCATGGAGAAATTTTAACCAAATGTTACAGACTTTACATTAAGACCCTAAATAATCATATCAACGTATGGACAATGGGCATCTGATGACCACATTAAAAGATCACAGTCTCGATTCAAACACCCACATGATCTAATTTCTAAAAAAAAAAGCCTAGAGAGTTAGCAGTGCATTCAGAAGATCTCCTCCGAGTCGATCCTCGCAGCTCAGATAATCATGTTTGTGTCAGTGGATCAGTGATGGCTCTCTGTCTCAGGTGCAGCAGCCGATCATCACGCAGGGAGCGTCCGTCACCAAGATCACGTTCGGCGCTCATCAGTGTCCCCCGGTGTCCAGCAGCGGCGAGGCGTCCGTCAAGCTCCAGCCAGAGTCCAGCTCCAGTCGACCAGCGCCAGAGAAGCCCTCCGACATCCTGAAGATCTCCATGATGGAGGCGGAGATCGAGCCCATGGTGGTGGACTCGTCCAGTGACTGCGGCCCGCTGACCAAGACCCCGAGCGCCTCGCCGCTCATCAGCAGCTCCAAACAGACGCTCGCTCACGGAGCCTTCGGCCGCGTCAAGAGCAAAGACCTGGACATCATACAGGTGCTCCTCTCACACTTCTCCAGCTCAAAACATTGTCCTCTTACTAAGTGTTTCTGTCTTCTTCTCTAGTATTAATATCTAAACATTCTGGAATCAAGATGCATTAACATTTTGCTAATGTTTGCTAAACAAGATATAATATCTTAATTTAACTTGATTCAAGAATGTTTAGATATTAATACTAGAAAAAAGCAGTGACAGACTTTCAGCTGTAAAGCAGCTCCAGAGTCATTATTGAGATCAGTGTAGTTCTCGTTCTCACCTGATGGTGTCAGTGCCGTCAAATCAGTCATAAAACTGAATATTGTCTTTTAAACCAAGCCGAGCAAGCCAAAGGTGACCGTTAAACATCATCAGGGTCTCCTCCAGAACCTCTGTTAATTCTGTTATTTTTTTCCAAATTCAGTTTTTTTTAAGTTCTGTTCTCATTTTTCATGGATTACTTTTTAATGGTAAAATTACATTTTTTTTAAACAAAAACCTTCTAATTATTTAAAATCATGAAAACTTATGGAATTTAACAACAATTTATTAAAAGACACATTTAATATAAGTATTATAAATATATATATTTAAATATTTAGTTTGGTTTAGCAAATATGAAATATTTAGGGTCATCTGAAATACTTTTTATTTCCTCAAATTCCACTTTATTTTTACCTTTTAATTTTTTATTGTTTCCAGTTTTAATTTTTCTGGACTCATTATAATGGATTAAATAGATTTTAATAATCAGAATGCAAGTCTAATTAATTGTAATCATAAAACATATACAATTTAACTACAATTTATTAAAGGTTTAACAAAAATAAAAATTCATAGTGCCCTATGAAATACACTTTATTTTCCCTCAAATTCTGTTTTTTTTTTTTTTATCAAATTCTGTTCCCGTTTAAATTTTTCTGGACTCCATTTAAATGGTTTCATTCATTTGTAATTATTGAAATCATTAAACATACAATTTAACTACAATTTTAAATGTTTAACAAAAAATATTTTTTACAGCCGTAAGAAATACATTGTAATTGTTTCTCAAATTAAGTTTTATTTATTTATTTATTTTCTTTTCTTTTACCAAATTCTGTTTAAATGTTTCTCATTAAATGGTTTAATTTTAACCATTTATTTAATCTTTTAATCAAATAAAAATTAAACAAACCATTTCATTTTTGGGGGGCAGCAGAGGTTTACTGTCAAAATTAAAACATGGATGAAAAATTTGATTATTTCTTAAAAAAAAAATAAAGTTGTAATTGTATTATTAATAGTAGTAGTAGAATTAACACTTTGAAAAGTACATTCTGCTGTACAATAGTAATATATTGCAGTCATAGTTTCAGAACTTTTATTTTGGCGGGTTGTAGTGCAGTTATGTGTATTTCTGTGTGTCTGCAGGTAGTGTTAATACTTGTTCAAAACAATCACTTGAGCAAAGTTTGTACTATTTTCTGCTTTTTAAAAAAAATAATAATAATTTTTTTTTTGTTCAATAAATATACTGGCATTAAAATGTTAATATAAAAATATACATTTAAAAAAAACAGAAACAAAATCATTTTAAACAGTATAGATTCTGAAAGCATTGAAGGAGATCCCATAATAATTTAATATAGATTTACAGTAGTAACAACAAATTATATTTTATTATATGCTATGATTAATATGTTTTTAAATGATGGTTTCATTCTAAACATGGTGATTATCTCTAATATGGACACCTAGCATAATATATGATATTTACCATCTGAATCTAACCACGTCATGTCAACAAATAGAAAAATCAGCCATCTATTAATTATCATGTTAATTACTGTGCCTTTAGCCCCAACACACACTGCAGAAAAATGATTCTCTTACTTAGTATTTGTGTCTTGTTTTCTAGTATAAATATCTAAACATTCTTGAATCAAAATGATTTTGTTTTTTTTTATTCAAGTCTTGTTTTCTAAAAATAAAAAATAAAACATCAAAATGTTGTTAGTTTTTCCTTAAAACAAGCAAAAATATCTAAAAATGTAAAAAAAAAAAAAATCTTAATTCAAAGGCTAAACAATAATATTTTTCTCGCCCCATTTGCAGATATTTTTGCTTGTTTTAAGGAAAAACTAACATTTTAGATTTTTACAGGAAGCAAGACTTAATATCTTGAATCATTTTACTTGTCAAAGAAAATGCATCTTGATTCAAGAATGTTTAGATATTTATACTAGAAAACAAGACTAAAATACTAAGAAAATCATTATTTGCAGTGTACTTTTACATAAATATATTTTATTTAAAAACTGTTGCTTTATCTTAAAACTGAAAATCATTAAGAAGACCATCTCAAAATATATGCATTAATTTTAGCGATTCTCATTTGCTACTTAAATCTACAACATTTTAAAAAACATCAAATATTTGATAAAGTAAGCACAGAATCATCTGCTTGCGTTTGCATCAAGGTTCAGACAAATTTATACGTGCATCTTAAAAAGCAGATGTTTTGGAAAGTGCTACGCCATGTTTTTGTGCCATCTAGTGGTTTAGAGGAAAGTAATATCAAAGCCTTCACCTTTAGCCCCGTTGTATCCTACACAGTAAATTCCATTGATGTTGCTGAAGTCATGTGATGTGTGTTTGTGGTCAGGTGATCCCGCAGTACTCCATCATGCCCGACTCCAGCCAATCAAATGTGGTGGTGGAGCCCAGCGGCTTCCTGGAGATCAGCGACTACACCAGCCAGCGTCTGGACGAGGAGGCCGCCATGGAACAGGAAGTGGACAGCAGCAACGACGAGGGGGCAGCGGCCAGCCCTACTGCTGACCAATCACAGTGAAGCGTGCGGATTTGATTTGTTCAGAGGAGAAATAGCTTCTGTTAGTGCTTCATCACGGCTGTATAGAGAATCATGCAGTGAGTTTGTGCTTTAGAACCAAACCTTACTTTATGGAGAATACGATTCCTGACGGAACGATAGGAATGTTTGTGTTGATTTCTACTTAAAGGGACAGTTCACCAAAAATAGTCATTCTGTCTTCATTTACTCACCTTCAAGTTGATCAAAACTGCACAAGTTTCTTTCTTCTGTTGAACACAAAAAAGAAGAATGGTGATAAACAAACAGCCGCGGGTAGCTATTGAGTTCCGTACTAGGGAAAAATACTATGGAAGTCAATGGGTACCAGCAAATATTTGGTTACAGACATTTTTAAAATATATCTTAATTGTTGAATACAACAGAAGATATTTCTTAGGGCCATAGCATTCATTTTTGTTAAAAAAAATATATTCTTTGAAGAATGTGTAACCAAACAGTTGACGGTAGCCATTGACTTTTATACTAAGAAAAAAAACGTTACCAGCAAATATTTGTTTTCCAGCATTTTTAAAATATATCTGAAGTGCTGAAGGCAACAGAAGCTATTTTACAGGGCACATTAAAAAAAAGCACATAAATATATAATTTGAAGAATGTGTATGTAACCAAACAGTTGACGGTAGCCATTGACTTTTTTAATAAGGAAAAAAATACTATTGAAAGTCGGTGGGGACCAAAATATTTTCTGATGTGTTTAACAATTGATACAAGATATTTCACAGGGCACTAGAATATAATTTCTGTTAAAAATCTGAATATATTTTTCAAAGCATGTTAGTAACCAAATAGTTGATGGTAGCCATTGACTTCCATACTAGGGAAAAATACTATGAAAATCAATGGCTACCAGCAACTATTTGGTTACTAACATTCTTAATAGATTTATAAATTGAAAGAAGATATTTCATAGGGCCTGAAATGTAATTTGTGTTTTAAAAAATATATATATTTTGAAGATTGCGTGTAACCAAACAGTTGACGGTAGCCATTGACTTTCATAGTGGGGGTGGATACTATGGAAGTCAATGACAACCAATGTTTGACAAGATATTTCACAGAGCCCTGACATATAATTTCTGTTAAAAATCTGAATAGATATTTTGAAGAATAGTTGACGGTAGCCATAGTAGGGAAAAATCAATGGAAGTCAATGGCTACCAGCAACTGTTTGTTTACCAACATTCTTCAGAATATTCACACAGGTTTGGAACAACCTCATGGTGATTGATTGATGACAGAGTGATCATTTTTAGATGCACTGTCCCTTTAATTTATAGTGTTAATTAGAGCTGATGGACTGGAACCTTCCAGATGATGATGATGATGATGAGCACTGCTTCATCAGGACGTTTTGTGACTCCGCCTCCGCTTGTGTTCTGCTCTCTGATTGGTGTAAATAGTGTTTGTGCCCTCGCTCGTGTCTTGTTTGAGTCTCGTTTGTGCTGGATGCATTTTAATTCATAAACTTTACTTCAAAGCTCTGTTGTGTGCTGTGATTGTGTGTGTGTTTGCACAGGTGTGCAGGGGGCGGGGCGGGGCTGAGGATGGGCGTGGCCACAGGTGTGTGTGTGTGGAAAGTACCAGTGTCGTTACAAGTACTGAGTTTCCCTGCAGCTCCTCATTGTGATGGAAACAAACGTGTGGTGGGTGTGAGTGTGGGACAGGGGCTTTTGTGTGTGTGTGTGTTTCTGGGTGGATTCCGCTCCTCTGAAGTGGGCAGTTATATGCCAGGGACGCTGGGACTTTCCTGCTGTCCTTATGGATCGCGCTCCTCCGGGACAGAGCCTCATTTGAATCTTCATCTCGTTCGTGTGGTTTCACTTTCTCAAGGAAAGCACGTTTAATCTCCACAACAGTGTCTTCATTCAGATCCATGTCACTTCATTTCAACTCTCTTTTTCCTAAAATTAAATTTTTTCTGTTTTATTAAAAAAAGTATTTATTTTTTAAAACTGTGCCCTTCAAAATGCATTTTATTTTTCATCAAATTACCTTTTTTTTTTTTTTTTTTTTTTAAATTCTGTTTTCAGTTTACATTCTCTGTATATTTTAATGGATTAATAATTAAAAGATTAATGCATAATCAGAAAGCATGTCTAATTAATTGAAATCATGAAACATATACGATTTAACAATTCATTCAAAATGTAACAAAAATAAATTTTGAAATGCATTTTATTTTTGTTTTATTCTTTTACCAAATCAAATTTTGTTTTTATTTTCACTTTTCTGAATTTTTTTGAGTGGTTTAATTAATGTCTAATTAATGAAGTCAACAACAGTTTTTAACAAATGCATGTAACAGATCAAAAATCAGTTTTTAGGGCGATGTGAGAGAAGTATTGTGTATTTGGAGTGTAGTTTGTGGGGATCTCACAGGTCTGCAGTCGAACTCCTGGTGATTTCTCTCTCTTCTCACGGCGTTTCATTTTCTCAGAAAAGCGGCATTTATGTAACAGCTCATTAAACTAATTTGTTTTCCAGGAAGTAACTGGTGTGTTGTGTAATGCGTTTGTTCGGTCGGATGAAGCTTTGTTGATAACGTTTACACACAAACCATAACCATTACTCTACAGCTAATATTAATGACTCTATGAGAGCAATGAAGTCACACCACAACTAATTTTTTCCAGCTGATGGATAACTATATACACATATATACACATTAGATTAAAATATTAGCATTAAGGAATATCTACTATTAATTGTGCATGCGTTTTAAACTGAAGTGATTAAACTGGAATAATGATATTCAGTTGCTCTTACTGTGTTTTTGTTTGCTGTGAGCAGGGTTATTATGGTAAACTATTATAATAAAACTTTTATTCACTTTAACTTTTAATTTATCCAAATCTAATGAACTGAAATAAAATAAATCCTTAAAATAAATCAATATTTTAATTTTCATTAAAAAATTTCAATTGTTTAACTTGACATAATGAAATAGCTAAATCATAATAAAGCAACAATATAGACATTTTAAAAAAGCAAAACACAAAAACAGAATTACTAAAGCTTTTCTTAAAATAAAAATATAAAACCTAATTACTATACTTTTTAAAAACACTCTAATAGTGTCTAACTGTATGATATCATATGAGCTCAGAATAAGTTTCCCGGCTGTCATCTGTGTGTGTTTTGTTTTTAAAGCGCTATAAATAAATCTTTAACGTGTTTAATGTAAATAGCCGTCGGGATCCACCAGACACTGGACTTTCAGTTTCAGTTTCAGATGGACTGCTGTCAGATGCTGGAAAACCCCTGCGACTGAAGATGACCTTCATCTGCTGATAATTATAGAGCTGAAGGGGAACGGACGAGTTTGAAGAAGTTGTAAAGGTGAGAATCTTCCAGCGGCCCGATGAAGTGAAGCTGCTCGCCTCGGGACGTCCCGGATCAAACTGAAGATCATGTGTGTGACCCTGGAGCGCAAAACCAGTCATGAGGGGCAGTTTTCTCATCTGATATTTATACATCATCTGAATAAATACACTTCCCATTGATGTGTGGTTTGTTAGGAGGACAATATTTGTCTGAGATACAACTATTTGAAAATCTGGAATCTGAGGGTGCAAAAAAATCTAAATATTGAGAAAATCATCTTTAAAGTTGTTCAAATGAAGTTCTTAGCAATGCATATTACTAATCAAAAATTAAGTTCTGATATATGTACTGTAGGAAACTTACAAAATATCTTCATGGAACATGATCTTAATATCCTAATGATTTTTGGCATAAAAGAAAAATCTATAATTTTGATCCATACAGTGTATTGTCTATTGCTACAAATATACCTGTGCTACTGATGACTGCCTCTGTGCTGCAGGGACACATGTAGAAAGTAGAAGGAGACGAGTCTGAGCTGGGCTCGGCCCCATGTGGCTCCCATCAGAGGCCCCTCCGTGATCCTGAATTTATGAGCGGAGTCAGCGTGTTTGCTTTGGACGCTCGTATTTCTGTTCCTCCTGGAAGAATTTCCACACACGCACCGAGACGCTGGGAGTTTGTTTCACACACAGGGTAGTTAACTACAACATTTTCAGTAACACTTTACTTAAAAGTATTAAATGCATTAATTATGCCTTGCAATGCACATTATAATTCACTGTATGATCTCATGAATAATCATAACCACAGTTATTATACATATCTATTCACTGTTAAACCTTTAGAAAGAATAATGCATGACAAACAACCAATTTCAGATGAAACGAAGAATCTGCAAATATCATAATGCAGTTTAACTTTGCAAACCAGTGTTTATGAAAAGTATGATCAGTTTCTCAGAATTCAAGTCATTTTGCATCTCCAGTAAATGATTTTAAAAAGTTTAGGTATTCATACTGGAAAGCAAGAAAAACACTGAGGAATTTTTTTTTTTTTTTTTTTTTTTGGTAATACTTTATTTTAAGGTGTCCTTGTTACATGTTACATGTGCTTACTATTACAATAACAATAAATGATGCATAATTACATGCCAGTAACCCTAATCCTTACCCTAATTATATAACAAGTATGTGTAGTTAATTAATAATACTCAGTACTTAAATGTATAATTACTCTGTAACAAGGACACCTTAAAATAAATCTAACTTTTTTTTTTTTTTTTTTGGGCAGTGTTGTGACCACAGGAGATTTTCACACTTGTTACTTGGGAAAATAACATCAGAAGTCACATTAAGTTTAATCAGCTTCCCTCAATATAATGATTTAGTTTTTGCACTGAAACACACTGGTCACTCCAGCATCTCAGTGATGAGTTGTGAATGCTAAAATTCATATTTAATGGCTGTTCGTGCTGATTTCTGACTGTGAGTGTAATGAAATCCCCTCAGAGCCGCTGTTATATTTCTCTCACAGCTTCAGTTTCCCACATCTGTCATGAGATGAACAAATCAGATGATTATGAATTATTGTATGTGACATTTGATCATCTGGACAAATATAGTCAGAAAACCCTATAAGCTGATGTTATTGTTTGGAGATGAAGTGAATATAGACGAGTGACTCATTCGCTTCATCTGTAGACAGGAAGTGTCGATCTGATTCTGAGACTGTGTGTGTGAGTGATGATGTGGGATGTTTCAGACAGTCTGTGAATGTCAGATATGAGCGTGCGGCTCATTCCGCAGAAACACTGAGGTGAAGCCCTTCAAAAGTACCAGTAAGTGCCCTTGAGGAACTAGTGTGCACTGAAGGGTTTCTCAAGAGTCTCCCACTGAAGCTGACATCTTCCTCTGATGCTTCTGTGCTTATATCTATCTATCTATCTATCTGTCTATCTATCTATCTATACACACACACACACACACACACACACACACATATATATATATAATACGTGTGTGTGTGTAATTCTGTTTAATGTTGCACCTATTCGGTTATTCGCTCTTTTAACACTTCAAAAATAACTTTTTGCAGTGCATAATGAATGAACCTTGTTGCTGTTTTAATTCATTTGTTGATTCATTATTACTGTTTTGCTTCGTCTTGTGTGTTAATTTTGTCTTTTGTATGGTCATCTTGGCCAGGGCTCCCTGAAAGAAGAGATTTCCTTTTATCTCAATGGAACCGTCCTAGAAAAATAAAGAAATCAAATTAAAATTAGGCATTTTAATTAAGTAATATCATTACATTTAAATCATTCTGAGACTAAATGAAGCGTTCAGTGTTTATAGCACTAGATTTTTTTCTGTGTCAAACATGTTGTTTTTATAGAGCTCGTCCTCGTCTCGTCTGCAGCCAAACGACTGCAACCATTCTGCCTGGAATCTTCTTTGAGGGGACATTTTTTTTGGTCCCCATGAGGAAACAATCTTATAAATCCCCCAGAAGGAAGAGTTTTGAGAATTTAAAAATGGCTGTAGTTTTGCGTGAGGGGTAGGTTCAGGGTAAGGGGATAGAAACTACAGTTTGTACAGTAGAAACACCGTACACCTGTAGAGAGAATGCAAGAATGTGTGTGTTAGCTTGACACCACACACACACGCATGTTATTATTCATCAGAGATCAAAGGTGAGATTCCTCTCTTACACACACAGCGGCTGTGATGAGTGTGGTTTCTGGTGTTGTGAATGTGTCTGTGGGTTTGTGGAATCAACGGGGCTTGTGATATTTGTAATTGTGGAGAGGAATGTGTTTCTTCTTTTTATAGATATATAATATGTTTAATTGTACGTGTGTCGAGCGGTTTTATGATTAGTTTGTTTGTGTGAAGAACATGAGAACATTGAAACCATCTGAAGGTCTTTCTCCAGATGTTGTTTTATGTTATATGGTTTGTAGATCAGATGGTTTGTGTTTCTGTCGTTTCTCATTACAGACACTTCAGAAGAATAAAAACATTCGCTGCCAAAACATAAAGTGCCTTCATCTTGACGTCAGCCAGCTTTAATTAGTCATAGAACTAGTCGTGTGAGTGATTCCTCGCCTCAGACTCATGATCTCCACACATCCACCCAGAATGAGTTTACACGATTCACATTCATTCGTTCAGCAGACACGTCCATCCAAAATGAGGAGCATCACAAGCAATTACCGACCACATAGCAACACCCTGGCAACCATAACAACATCCTGGCAAACACACAGCAACACCCTGGCAACCATAGCAACACCCTGGCAACCATAACAACATCCTGGCAAACACGCAGCAACACCCTGGCAACCATAGCAACACCCTGGCAACCATAACAACATCCTGGCAACCATAGCAACACCCTGGCAACCATAACAACATCCTGGCAAACACACAGCAACACCCTGGCAACCATAGCAACACCCTGGCAACCATAACAACATCCTGGCAAACACACAGCAACACCCTGGCAACCATAACAACACCCTGGCAACCATAACAACATCCTGGCAACCATAGCAACACCCTGGCAACCATAACAACATCCTGGCAAACACACAGCAACACCCTGGTAACCATAGCAACACCCTGGCAAGCATAACAACATCCTGGCAACCATGGCAACACCCTGGCAACCAAAGCAACAACCTGGAAACCATAGTAACACCCTGGCAAACACATAGCAACCCCCTGGCAACCATAGCAACACCCTGCCAAACACATTGCAACACCATGCCAGTCAAAACAACACCCTGCCAACCATAACGATATCCTGGCAAACACATAGCAACACCCTGCCAACAATAACAACACCCTGGTAACCTTAACAACATGCGGGCAAATGTAGCAACACCCTGGTAACCATAACAACACCCTGCAAACTACATAGACGCACCCTGGCAACTACATAAAAACACCCAGGTAACCATATTAACACAGAGAAAACCATATAGAAACACCTTGGTAACAATAGAATAACCCTGCAAACTGCATAACAACGCCCTGGCAGCAACATAGCAACACACAGAAAACCATAGAAACACCCTGGCAACAACAGCAACACCCTGTTAACAGTAGAAAAACCCTGGCAACTGCATAACAGCACCTTGGTAACCATAACAATACCCTGGCAACCACATAGCAACAAAGAAAAAACATAGAAACACCCTGGTAACCATAACAATACCCTGGCAACCACATAGCAACAAAGAAAAACCATAGAAACACCCTGGTAACCATAACAACACCCTGCAAACTACATAGACACACCCTGGCAACTACATAAAAACACCCAGGTAACCATATTAACACAGAGAAAACCATATAGAAACACCTTGGTAACAATAGAATAACCCTGCAAACTGCATAACAACGCCCTGGCAGCAACATAGCAACACACAGAAAACCATAGAAACACCCTGGCAACAACAGCAACACCCTGTTAACTGTAGAAAAACCCTGGCAACTGCATAACAGCGCCTTGGTAACCATAACAATACCCTGCAAACCACATAGCAGCACTGAAAATCACAAAAACACCCTAGCAACCACTTGTCAACACCCTGGTACCCCATGGCGCTCCAGCATCACAGCGGTGAGCTGAGAATGGTAACTTCATTCATGTTTCATTAGAAGATGCTCAGTCTGGTGATGAACTGTTTAACACTGTGATGTTTCAAGAGACACGTCTCTCCTTTTCTCAAGTAGAGGCAGAAGGAGACGTAGATGAGATGAGACTGAGCTGCTTCATCATAGTGCACTCACAGCTCTGTCAGAATGTAGTGCTGTTGCTCTGAAAGAGGAAAGTGGTTCGTGTGTGACCCATCTGACCTCCAGAAAGTGAGACTGAACTCCTGTCTTACTCACAAAGAGACATTCAGCGTGACTCAAGTCCAGCTCATGAATCCCCACGTCTGCTTACAATTTACTGACTGCAGGAACTTCCTGTGCCTCCCGTTAGCGCACCACCTCCGTCCTGCC
Source organism: allo-octoploid hybrid of Carassius auratus x Cyprinus carpio (assembly GCA_024542945.1). Classification (NCBI taxonomy): domain Eukaryota; kingdom Metazoa; phylum Chordata; class Actinopteri; order Cypriniformes; species allo-octoploid hybrid of Carassius auratus x Cyprinus carpio. The sequence continues at coordinate 21,532 of CM045026.1, read as the reverse complement.
AAAAACATGGGAAACTGCTAACACTTTACAACAAGGTCTTGTATGTTAACATTAGTTGATGCAATGAGCACTATATTTTTCCAGTATCAACTTTTGTTAATGTTAGTTCATAAAAATATTAGTTCACAGTGCATTAACAAAACAACGTTTAATCTTAATAATGTTTTATTAATGTTTGAAATTAATAAAGTATGTGTCATCATTAGTTAATGCTAGCATTGATAAGATTATAGCATTATTAATAATTTAATAACAATAATAATAAAGCAGCAAATCAGCATATTAGAATGATTTCTGAAGATCATGTGACACTGAAGACTGGAGTAATGATGCTGAAAATACAGCTGGGCATCACAGAAATAAATTACAGTTTAACAGATATTCACATAGAAAACATTTTAAATTATAATAATATTTCACAATTTTTACTGTATTTTTGATCAAAATAAATGCAGCTTTGGTCAGCAGAAGAGCCTTTTAAAATCATAACATTTCCAAACTCTTTGCATATATTACAGTGTGTCTGAATGCACTTTGACTTTTTTGAAATTCAACTGAGAAATGCAAGGAAATACAAAGTCAAACTGTCATGGATCATCTGGGTTCATCTGTGCTGGAAATGCATCAGCACTGTATGTTCTCAAAGATACGAGACGTGTAGATCGAGCAGATCCTCTCATGACTCTGAATGAACAGCCTTATATGGGAATGTGTGTGTTTGGGAGGAGATGGAGCCGCTATCAGTGATTCCCACATGTGTAATTAAACCTCATACATGTGTCTGTGTCTCTAGAGGAGCGTCTCAGGAACGTCATGAACTCATCAGGGACTGGAGGAGGTCATGAGAAACATCTCCACTGGCAGATCTACAGAAAAGCTTTTTGTTGTTGAGGGAATCTGAGTTAGTTATAGTAAACACACTCTGCTTTCATTCGCCACTACCGATGAAACGCCCTGAAAACGAGCGGTGGTCGGTGGGTTAGTGAAGGTTAGTTAGTGAAGACCCCCTGTTCAAACACTGTGTGTCATCTGGAGCTGCTGGAGGCTTGTCTGTCATGTGAGGAGAGTCACTGAAAGTCTGCTAATTGACACCAGTTGTGCTGGTAAAGTCCCCACTGGAACTCCAGGGGCCGTTTGGAACCTCATGTTCAGATTCATGCGAACTTGCCCCGTCGTGGTTTTTGAAAAACTCAATGGCTGAGCTAAAGAAGCTTTGACTGATACTGAGAATCGAGCTCTTTAAAGTCCCTCACAATCAGACTCTTCTGGAGAATTATGAGCTCTGATGAAGGCCAGACGCAGTGGAAAGAAACGTCACTGGCGATTCAGAGCGAAAAGTTTAACTTCTGGAGAGAAATATGAGCGGAAACTAAGGGTTCAGTTAAATATGATGAATAATGACACTGAATTATTTCTGACCCGAGGTGATAAAGCAGCCAGCATGAGTTAGTTTGAGTCGACAAGCAGTGTGTCAGAAACTGATAGTCAGTTGATTCAAGTCAAGTCACATTTATTAGTATAGCACTTTATACAATGCATGTTAAGCTTGTTTTTTTCACCACAGCTCAGAGAAAAAAAGTCTGTTGCAAGATATAAACTCAAAACTGAGACACAAACTCAGAATTTTGAGATATAAGTTTAGAATTTAGATATAAACTCAGAATTATGCAATATAAACTCAGAATTATAAGAAAAAATTCAAAATTGCAAGATTTAACCTCAGAATTGTGAGAAAAAAGTAAAATTGCAATATATAAACTCAGAATTGTGAGAAAAAGTCAAAGTTGCAAGATATAAGCAGAATTATGCGATATAAACTCAGAATTATGGGATATAATTTCAGAATTTTGAGATATAAACAGAATTATGAGATATAAACTGAGAATTGCAAGATATAAACTCAGAATAGAGATATATACTCAGAATTATGAAATAGAAATTCAGAATTGAGATATAAATTTAGAATTATGAGATAAACTCAGAATTGACAGTAAAAAGTCATAAGAGGAAAAAAGCGAGATCTATTAATTAAGAATTGCTTGTTTTTATTCAGTGGGGGAAACAAGCTTCCATATATAGTTTGAAAGCAGCTTCACAGTGATTCAAAAAATAACTGTCAGTGTTGCAAAATTCATAAATTATGAAACTAACTCAGATTCTGCTATAAAGCTGATCTAGAAAATACAATAGTGACATTATTCAGATCAATTCATTTTAGATTTTGTGCTTATCTGTGTCACGGTAGCTACAGTTTTTTTTAATCTAAACAAAGACTACCATGAGTCAGGGAGGAACACACACGTAGCACGGAGAATAGATGTTTAACACTGGACCTCAATGAACACAATCAACAAGGGAGAAACTGGGACACGGGGCGTACATGGGGAGCAAAACATGAGACAAGAATACAAGGACAGTCCATGGACGTGACATAACCTCCCCCTCCCGGAAGGCGCATCCACGCGCCTCATAACTTCCAATGGGGGGGGTTGGGGTTTCCAGGGACAGGCTTACATGGGACGGGAGGCCTCCAGGGCGGTACCCGTTCCCAGGACCCATGGCAGATCAGGAAGTGCGGGGGGCCATGGCGGAGCAGGCAGTTCAGGGGGCCATGGGGGAGTGGCCTCCATGGCATTTACCTTGGCACTTGGCCCGGCCTCTACAGCCGGAGCCCTATAGACCCCCCCACACACACATAAAATTCCTTGGGAGAGCTTTCGGGTTCCGAGGCCCTCCGTGGGCCAGGTGTAGGAACAATGGCCCTTCCTGGGCTTGACTTGGGATCTGAGGCCCTCCCGTGGGCTGGACGTGGGAACAGGAGCCCTCTCTGGGAACAGGATGGTCCACGGGGTGATGGTAATTGTCCCCTATCCAGAACAGTGAATTAAGTGTGGCATCATCCAATCATGTCATATCACTGGCGAAATCATCAAAGAGCAGATCCTTCTGGGCTAGGGCAGCGAATCTTGCAGCGGTTTCCATCACAACTGAAAATGGCCAAAAAAAAAAAAAAAACGGGAGAAGTGGCGCCACTTATTGTTTGCAGGTCTGGTGTCTGTCACGGTAGCTACTGTATGGGAGCGAAGGAGTGAGGAGACAGGATAATTCATTTATTCATCCAAACAAAGACTCACATGAGACAGACAGGAACACACGTAGCACTGGGAATAGACTTTTAACACCGGACCTCAATGAACAAGGGAGAAACTGGGTCACGGGGAGCACATGGGGAGCAAAACACAAGACAGAAACACAAGGACAGTCCATGGGCGTGACAATCTGATAGTGTCAGTGCTGTCAAATCAGTAATATTACTGAATATTAGGTGTTTTCTAAACCCTGTATTGGGGACAACTTTGTGTGTGTGTGTGTATCAGAGGTCATATGGATGTGTTGTGTGTGATTAATTGATATTGAGCTCCAAATGACAGTAAAAACCGAGGTACTTTCTGAAACATATCTGAGGTTTGGTGCATCAAAACCACATGAACGGCTCAATCACCCTCATCAGCATACAAACTGTTCTTGACTGATACATGTTTGCGCAGAAATAGATCAGACTGAATGGTATCTGATCCATTCCCACAAATCTCAGCTTCTCAAAAACACTTGACAACTGACAACAAACACAAACAGCAACAACAAGCCTCTGTGAGAGCGACGGTGGTGGATGGGTGTTCAGTAAGCCGAGTGCAGCTCTTTGTTCATGTTTACAGAATTCCAGTTTCAGGGCTGCAGGGTGAAGCAGGAGCACAAAGGAGTGAAATCCTGGAAAAAGCTGCTGTGAGGAGCGTCTCTGAAGCGCTTGTGTGTGAAGCGTGTTTGTTGGCCTCTGGGCGACTATGAAAGACTCGCTGATCTCTCGCTCTTTTCATTCTGCTTTAATCATCTGGCTCAGATATCTGCTCGTGACAGCAGCAGAGAACCATGAGATCCAGCAGAATCCACATTCACACTGCAAAACATTATTCTCTTACTTAGCATTTTTGTCTTGTTTTCTAGTATAAATATCTAAACATTCCTGAATCATGATGCATTTATTTGACAAGTTCCTGTGAGGGCTAGGGTTGGTGTAGGGCGATAGAATATACAGTTTTACAGTATAAAAACCATTACACCTATGGGATGTCCCCACTTTTCACAAAAACAAACATCAGTATGTTTGTTTGTGTGTGTGTGTGTGTGTGTGTGTGTGTGTGGGAGAGATCCAGACAGGGATCAGGATGGGTCCGGCGGGTGGGCAGTGTAACATCAGTCCGGCGGACAAACAAACACAAGTGGAATGATTTGTTTGGTCTGTCTGTGCTCCAGTCTGTTTCCATCTGCTCCTCATTTAATTCAGAATTCCTTTGATTTCACGTCAACGCAGAAGAAATGCTGTTAGTAATGCTGATGTCATCATGTTCTGTGTGCTTGTACTAAACAGAGTGAAATACTCAAAAGTGAGTTGACATGACAAAACCTCCCAAAAACCTACTTTTCAGGTTGTCATTATTTGTAATGTAAAAATAAATAAAGAAAGAAAATATGATCATTGAAAGAAATGATGTTTTTCTTGATTTTTGTCTTGTTTTCCAATATAAATATCTAAATGTTCTTAAATCAATATACATTTACTGGAAAACCAAAGTAAAAGGATAAAAGGATATTTCCTAAAAAAATGTGGTCAGAAAAATAATTCTGTTTTCATCTGTATCAAGTTTATTTTTCTGTGTCTTGATTTAAGGATGTTTAGATATTTGTACTAGAAAACAAGACAAAAATACTAAGAGAATAATTTTTTGCAGTGCAATAGTGCAAGTTACATTTATATGTCTGTCAACGAATGAGATGCTACATTTCAATCAAAATCCACTGGATATTAGTTGAAGATTTTCAGGCTTTGATAATTTCCTCGTTGATTCCTGTGCTTTCTGAAAACAAAGCACCTGAACAGGACAAACCGGTAATTATGACTTCAGGGAAGTGGGAAGTTTCCGACAGTTTTTTTCCCATTCTTTAGCCTAACGATGATGATGATGATGATGATGATGTGTTATGTATGAATAAAATAATAATTGCTTTTACTTATTCCCATTACTTTAATACGTAAGTATTGGGTGGAGTCACGTAGTGATGATGAAGTGATTTGATCTGAAAATACAAGTGCAATGTGAGTATTAAACGCAAGATCTTTTGTTCCTGAATGGTTATTTCTGACTATTCTTTGGTGTCCACTGTCTTAATAAGTAGAAAAAGGGAAAGACATGACAATGTGGTGACGAGGATGTTTGTAAGAACCTCTGCGTGTGTGAATTACCGAATAGAAGATTAGTGAAGTGCAGTAAACAGCTGAACGTGGCGCGAGCTCGGTGCCTGTGAATACAGAAAGACAATATGGCTGGCGTTATAGGAAATATCGGACATTTCAACAATAATGTTTAACAATGGAGCTCATACATACAGAGCGATTTGAATATTTCCTGCAGGCAAACGCCATTGAGGATGAGAAGATTGTGCCTACTTTTTTCAGTGTGATGGGTGCAAAGACCTCCACTTTGCTACGCAGTCTCATAAAGCCCACGAAACCTGGTGAGAAAACTTACGCAGAGATTGTGGCGGTCCTAAGCACACATTGTTGGTGATAGCGGAAAGATTTTGGTTTCACAAGAGAAATCAGGAAGAGGGAGAAACTTTAACTATGTTTGTTGCTGCACTGAAGAAACTTTCCAAACACTGTGAATTCGGTGATGTTTTGAATGATACAATCAGGGACAGGCTCCTATGTGGATTAAGAAGTGAAGCCATTCAAAAAAGACTGTTAAGTGAAAGTAATCTCACATAAGTATAAGCATGGAACTTGCTGCTAAGGGAGCACAGCAATTCAGTAATGCAGATAAAGTTGTCTGCTGACATGAATACATTCCAGAGTTCCCCTAGTAAAGCATCAAAAAATGCAACATGTTGTAGCTGTGGCAGAGTCGGACATCTTGCATCTGAGTGTTGGTGTAAAGCATTGGTGTGCCGTAGTTGTGGGAAAAAAACCCCACATAGAACGTGCTTGCAGTATTGAAAACATATATGGGGGAGCCTTTGGCCATAAGAGGTGTAATGGATGTGGAAGTGAAATTACATTTATATTTAGTCATTTTGCAGACGCTTTTATCCAAAGCGACTTAAAATTGGGGAGTACATAAAGTGATTCTTCTTAAAGAAGCAAACAGACACAGGAAGTGCTTGTAATACCAAGTTTTAGGCATTGTTTAAATAAGTGCAACCTAGAAAGAGAAGGAATAAATAAGAAAGATAATTAATTTTTTTATTTATTTTTTTACAATGAAGTCAAGTAGCTTCGAAAGAGATGAGTTTTCAACTGTCGCTTGAAAATTGTAAGGGATTCAGCATTTCGGATAGGGGTTTGAAAATCATTCCACCAGCCAAGAATGGTGAATGAGAATGTTCTAGAAAGTGATTTTGAGCCTCTCTGTGATGGTACCACGAGGTGTCGCTCAATAGCGGATCTCAGACTTATGTAGAAAGTATGTAGATTCGTAGTCAGTGCTGGACTAGTAATCGGGCTTACCAGGCATTTTCCCGGTGGGCAGACGCACCTAAGGGGCTGACAGAATGTTTGGTGAGCGATGCAGGCCAAAGAGCCAGGCAAGAGGAGGAGAAGAGAGCAGTTGAATCGGTAAAGTGCTTGATAGGGACTCGCAACAGTGGCAGGCATCTAATCGATCCTAATGTGTGCGCGCGCCATTAGTGTAGAATACGTAAACACTTTTTAATAAAACATAAATTCGTCCCCTGTGATTTTTTGGCCAGGTCAAGTGTGTTCATAGAGGTTTCCATGGGCCTATGTGAATAAAGCTAGAATTAAATGAAAAAAGACACAATATTGTCAGACCTGACATTTTATTCTTATCAAAAACAAGATACATATGTGATACATATGCTACATACTTTCTACCAGTCAAAAATGTTTGAACAGTAAGAAAGATCCAATAGAAAGATCGAAGATCAGCATTTATCTGAAATAAAAAGTTTTTGTAACATTATACATATACCATTCAAAAGCTTGGAGTCAGTATAATTTATTTATTTGTTTGTTTTTTCTTTTGGGGGTGAGAGTATTATAGAAATTAATACTTTTATTTAGCAGGGATGCTTTAAACTGATCAAAAGTTACGATAAAGACATTTATGATGTAAAAAAATCTATTTCAGGTAAATACTGTTCTTCTTAACTTTGTATCCATCAAAAAAACCTGACAAAAAACCTAATCAGCTGTTTTCAACATAATGATAATAATAAATGTTTTTTTGAGCAGCAAATCAGAATATTTTAATGATTTCTAAAGAATCATGTGACTGGAGTAATGATGCTAAAAATTCAGAAATTCAAAAATTCCTGTTCTTTGAAATCGCATCAATAAATTACATTTTAAAATATATTCAAATAGAAAACAGTTATTTTAAATAGTAAAAATATTTCACAATATTACTGATTTTGCTGTATTTTAGTTCAAATAAATGGTTTGGTGAGCAAAAGAGAATCTTACTCTTCAAAAACTTTTGACTGGTATGTATGTATATATATGTATGTATATATATATATAGAAGTGGTGGTGGGCCGCCTGGACCAAAAAAATGCCAGGGCCGATTTTTTGTCCCAGTCCAGCCCTGTTCGTAGTAGTGAGTGGAAGTAGGCGGGTGCTAAGCCTGTGGCAAGCATCAATTTCTTGAACTTGATGCGAGATGCAACCGGTAGCTACTGCAAGGAGATAAAGAGAGGTGTAACATGGGCTCTTTTGGGCTCCAGTCGTGCCGCTGCATTTTGAAATATTTGCAGAGGTTTGATTGTGCTTGATGGAAGTCCAGCCAGAAGTGACAACCCAGACAGCATGCAGTGCCGGCCCAGATCCAGTCCACATCCGGCCCCGTATGGATTTCTCATGGGCCAGATGTGGGCCGAATCTGGGCCAACACTATGTTGCTGTCTGGGAAGGGCCTGGACAAGAAGTTGTGCTGCATGCTCCGTTAGAAAGGGCCTAATCTTTCTGATGTTGTGCAATGCAAACCTGCAAGATCGAGCAGTCTTTGCAATGTAGTCTTTGAAGGTCAGCTGGTCATCAAAGGTTACACAAAGATTTCTGACCAAAGTTGATGGGGTAATTGTAGAAGAACCTAGCTGGAGGGTGAAATCATGCTGTAGAGATGAAGTGGCAGAGAAGACAAGAAGCTCAGTCTTTGCCAGGTTGAGCTGTAGGTGATATTCTTTCATCCATGCTGAGATGTCCACCAGGCAGCCTGAGATCCATGCAGCTACCGCTGGATCATCTGGTTGAAATGAAAGATAGAGCTGTGTGTCATCAGCATAGGAATGGTAAGAGAAGCCGTGAAGACATGAAGTGGCAGAGAAGACAAGAACCTCTGTCTTTACCAGGTTGAGCTGTAGGTGATATTCTTTCATCCATGCTGATGTTGATGATAATATTCTTTCATCCATCCATTCATCCATGCTGAGATGTCCACCAGGCAGCCTGAGATCCGTGCAGCTACCGCTGGATCATCTGGTTGAAATGAGAGATAGAGCTGTGTGTCATCAGCATAGCAATGGTAAGAGAAGCCGTGTGCCTGTATGATGGGACCCAGTGATGTTGTGTATATGGAGAAGAGGAGGGGTCCAAGAACTGATCCCTGAGGAACCCCAGAGACCAGCTGATGTGCTTTGGATACATTCCCTCCCCAGATCACCCTGAATGACCTACCAGTGAGATAAGATTCAAACCAGCGAAGGGGAATCCCTGTGATGCCCAGTGATGAGAGCAGACAGGAGGATCTGATGATTGACAGTGTCAAAAGCAGCAGATAGATCCAGCAGAATAAGAACTGATGATTTGGAATCAGCTTTTGCAATCTGTAGGGCTTTCGTGACTGACAGTAGCGCAGTCTCAGTTGAATGGCCACTCCTGAAACCTGACTGGTTAGCGTCCAGTTTGTTGTTTTGTGAAAGAAACAATGATACCTGGTTGAAAACAACTCTTTCGAGGGCTTTTGCTATGAATGGAAGGATAGAGACAGGTCTGTAGCTATCTGTAGCTAAGTGTTTAATGTAGGTTTTTTGAGCAGTGGGGTTACCCAAGCCTGCTTTAATGCAGTGGGGAAGGTGCCTGTGAGGAGAGATGTGTTGATAATGTGTGTGAGTGCTGGTAAAAGTGTAGGAGAGATTGCTTGGAGAAGATGTGAGGGGATTGGGTCTAGAGGGCATGTTGTAGGATAGCTGAAGAGGAGAAGTTTTGATACTTCTGCCTCAGTGAGGGGACAGAAGGAGGAGATGGGAGTTTTAGCAGTGGGTGTGGTTGGTTTGAAGTCCTGTGTGTGTGGGACTGAGAATTTAATTAAATGGTGAGTCAGCAACACTGCCGCTGTATGTGGTTAAAGGGGACTATCCAGCTGTACTTGGATGAGAATGGTTGGAAACAATGAAACTGGACTGGGCGATGGTGCAGATGGTGTCAAAGGGAAACACTGAGCTCAGTGCTGTTCTGGAGATACATTCTGATGTTTTCAAGGATAAACTTGGTACAATGATAGACATTACGGCTAAACTCGACATCAAGCCTGATAGTAAGCCCAAGTGTTGCAAAGCCCATTCTGTGCCATATGCTATCAGATCAAAAGCTGAGATAGCTTTGGAAGAGCTGGTAACCAGTGGAGTCATCGTACCAGTGAATAACAGTGAATGGGCTACGCCTATAGTACCTGTGCTAAAAAAGGATGGGTCTATTCGAATTTGCGGTGACTTTAAAGTGACTGGAAACCCTGTACTATCTCCTGACCAGTATCCACTTCCCCTCACTGATGATCTGTTTGCTGGCTTGGCAGGGGGAAAGCAGTTCAGCAAACTTGATTTGAGAAATGAATATGGTTTAAGAGTGAGAAAAGACAAATGTGAGTTTTTCAAGCAGTCTGTTGAATATCTTGGACATGTGATCGATGCTGATGTACTGCACAAGGCACCTTCAAAAGAAAGAGCTGTACTAGAGGCTCCAGCACCACAGAACGTCAGCCAGCTTTGCATATTCATAGGTCTTTTGAATTACTATGGCCGATTCATCAATGGCTTAGCCACACTGCTGAAACCTCTACACCAACTTCTGTGTAGTAACCAGATATGGGAATGGACACAGCAGTGTGAGACTACCTTTCAAGAAAGCTCTGGTGAAGTCTGGTGTGCTGATCCATTTTAATCCAAATCTCCCCTTACAGTTAGCCTGTAATGCGTCATCTTATGGTGATTTCCCACATTGTGCCTTCAGGAGAATAAAGGCCAATAGCATTGGAATAGCAATCGCACACCTTGAACAAAGTGGAGAGCAAGTATGCGCAAATCGAGTGAGAAGCTTTGGGAATCATTTTTGGTATTAGGAAATTTCGATAGTAACTGTATGGCAGGTAGTTCATACTGCTGACTGATCACCGGCCTTTAACCACCATTCTTGGGCTGCACACAGGTATCCCCTCTCTGGCAGCGAGCCGAATGCAGAGATATGCTCTGTTATCAGCACACACATATGAAATAAATATCAGAAGGCAGAGCTGCATGTAAATGCAGACTATCAAGGCTACCATTACCCGTGACATTTCCTGAGAGCAAGCAGAAAGACATTTTCTACTTTGGCTCCAGTGACATCAACACAGGTGAGAAGATGCACAGGGAACGATCCAATTCTGTCTGCTGTCATGGAAATGGTAAAAGATGGACATGTCTCCCCATCGCTGATGAAACCGGTACTCCAGCAGCTCTATGTGGGCCATTGTGGTATCGTGCGAATGAAGGAAATGGCACAAAGTTATTTTTGGTGGCCAGGACTTGAGGGGGACATTGAAGGTAAAGCAAAGTCATGTCCATCCTGCCAGCAAGTGAGGAAGGAACCTCAATTGGCCCCATTACACCCATGGGACTGGCCAGAAACTTCTTGTACACGTGGATTTTGCTGGTCTGGTTGAAGGAAAGATGTTGTTAATAGAGGTGGATGCCCACAGCAAGTGGCCTGAAGTTGCTGTTATGCACTCTACAAATGCTGAGAAAACAGCAGTAGAACTGGGAGAAATGTTTAGCCATTTTAGCTACCCTGAACAGCTCATCAGTGACAATGGGCCACAGTTTACTTCACAAGAATGTGTTGTGTTCTTACACCGTTGTGGTGTACAACATCTTAAATCAGCTCCGTACCACCCGGCCACGAATGGTCTGGCAGAGAGAATGGTTCAAACCATCAAACACACCTTAAAGACATCACAAGGACAAGGGAGCTTTCAGCAGTGCCTGAATGATTTCCTGTTGGCATACCGAAACACCAACCATGGGACAACAAAGGTTTCTCCAACTTCTCTGATGTTGAAGCATTCGTTGCGCTCTGGATTTGATTTTCTGAGACCTTCCACTGTCAAAGAGGTGATAACTCGTCAGCAACAGAAGCAAGTTCACCGGAGAAACATGAAGGATAAAAACAGACTGTTCCATCCAGGACAACATGTTCTGGCACGCAACTATACTTCAGGACCAAAGTGGGTACCAGAGACAGTGATAGCTCAAACCGGCCCAGTGTCATATACTGTACTATCATCTGACAAGCTTATGTGGAAAAGACACTTGGATCAGCTGTTGCTGGGATCTTCCACTGAGGCTCTGCTGTTACCAAACCCATTACTGACTCTCCAGTGTTTCCAGAAGTGATGGTGAACACACCACCTACACCAGTGGAAGCTTCTGCACCACCAGAGACGGAAAGCATTCCGCAGATGCAAAACTTTGAAAAACAACCTACACCAGGCTCCAACATTGATGTTTCAGAGCCCATGTCAAACACAGAACGCCGCTATCCCACCAAGAACGTCCTACAAATCAGGATTTACAGTAATTGTATAAATAATGCCTCTGCTATTATAAAGTCTTCAGCTCGTACACAAACAGAACCTGATATAGAAAGAAAGAGCATTACTTCAGGAGAAATCACCTTCTCCTTGATCTTCACAGATTTACGGCATCATTGTGCTGTGAAAACGTGCAGTAACGATCAAAACAAGGAGAGGAGAGTTGACCTGAAGAGACATTTACATCACAAAAAACACCCTTCAGGCGAAAAATAGTCGAGAAAAAACAAATTATGACCTCAAAGGGAAAGGGATATTACACAGCCCTGCATCTCAATAAAAAAATTCTGCTAATTTGCAAAGAAACCCCAATTTGATGATGATGAGTTTAAAAATATTAACGACAAGTTTCCATTACGTTCATAGATAAGAATGAATAATCAAACTCAAATGTCAAACGTTTCTGCTTTAATGACAGAAAAAGTATTTAAATATAACATTTAACTTGGAAACTTTACATTTACATTAAATTTTACATTTAATCATTTAGCAGACGCTTTTATCCAAAGCCACTTATGAATGAAACTAGAAAACAAGACAAAAATACTAAGAGAATATTTTTTTGAAGTGCAATAGTGCAAGTTACATTTATATGTCTGTCAACGAATGAGATGCTACATTTTATTCAAAATCTACTGGATATTGGTTGAAGATTTTCAGGCTCTGATAATTTCCTCGTTGATTCCTGTGCTTTCTGAAAACAAAGCACCTGAAGTCAAACCGGTAATCATGACTTCAGGGAAGTGGGAAGTTTCCGACAGTTTTCCTCATTCTTCAGCCTGATGATGATGATGATGAATGCAACTATTGTCTCAGAGATTCCACAGAAAACAAAGCCTCTCTTTAAACACCTGATTCTCATCTTGTTTCTGGTAATTACGTTCATGCAAAAACAAGAACGTCCTACACATCATAAAGACAGGATTTACAGTAATTGTATAAATAATGCCACTGCTATTATAAAGTCTTCAGCTCGTACACAAACAGAACCTGATATAGAAAGAAAGAGCATCAGTTCAGGAGGAATCACCTTCTCCTTGATCTTCACAGATTAACGGCTTCATTGTGCTGTGAAAACGTGCAGTAACGATCAAAACAAGGAAAGAAAAGTTGACTCATGACTTCTTTTGCATATCAGCATCACATGACCTCATTTGCATGTCAATTGACCAGTCCAGTCACAGTGAGGTCATGAGGAGGAAGTGCTAAAATCGATGCTGTTATTCCTGAATTGACTCAGTCATGACGAGGCTCTTACTGGAGGAAGAGCAGATTAAAACTGCACTGAAGCGGACAGAAAACCGTCACTCATTCCACATGTGAAGAGACATTTACATCACAAAAAACACCTGTCAGGCAAAAAATAGTTGAGAAAAACCAAATTATGACCTCAGAGGGAAAGCAATATTACACAGCCCTGCATCTCAATAAAAAAGTTCTGCTAATTTGCAAAGAAACCCCAATTTGATGATGATGACCTCAAAAATATTAACGACAAGTTTCCATTACATTCATAAATAAGACTGAATAACCAAATTCAAATGTCAAACAGCAGTCAAATGTCAAACATTTCTGCTTTAATGACAGAAGTATTCAAATATAACATTTAACTTGGAAAAATATGTTCAGATACTACATTTAATGTCAAAGATTTTTTTTTACGGAAACACAAGTTTAGAAATTTCTGAAATTTGTTCAGATAACTTAAATATCCAAAGTAGCTAAAGCTTATTTTTAATCACAGCAAAAAAAACAAAAAAAAAAAAAAAAATTACAGCGTTCATGAAATTGTGATTTTTCTGTGGCTGTTTGAATGCAGTAAAAGTGGAAAACCTTGTTTGCAATTTCTTCTGTCATAATTTTAACCTTCCTAAAATGGGCTGAGAATTGATCAAATGGTCTCAGGTCCAGACAGGAATTGTCTTTTTCTGCTGATTTAGGGAGAATACAAGACTTCTTCACCGCACACATGCGCATCAAAAGCAAAAATGTTACAAAATGCATCATATTTCGTTATAAAGTGTGACTTTGAGTAAATTAAACACAGGTTTTTTTTTTTAATCAGCAGCTCAGAATTAGTCAGCAAAGAGCTCAGTACATTCACGCCGCAAAAAACAATATTCTCTTAAATAGTATTTTTGTGTTGTTTTTTAATATGAATATCTAAAAATTCTTGAATCAAGATGCATTTACTTGACAAGTAAAATGATTTAATAAATGTAATTTTTGCTTAAGAATATTATTTTTCTTACCCCATTGGCAGATATTTTTGCTTGTTTTAAGCAAAAGCTAACAAAATTTATATATATATATATATATATATATATTTAGAAAACAAGACTTAATATCTTAAATCATTTTACTTGTACAATAAATTCATCTTGATTCAAGAATGTTTAGATATTTATACTAGAAAACAAGACTTAAATAATAAAGAAAATCATTTTTTTTGTGGTGTGAAAAGTGGGTCTGAGACATCAGGATGCAGTCAAACCGTGTGTGAGTTTCCTAAAACAATGACTAAATGCTAATAAATGCTACTAATTTGACTTTTGTCTGCTATTATCCAGAAACCTAAGAGTGATGTCAGTGGAAAAGTCATTTTAGAGATGAACAATTTCCTTTTAAGGTTATCGAGGAAACTGCTTTAGAATTGTTAACACTTTATTTAGATAGCCTTCTTTGGAGATTTTACAGAGTATGAGTAACTTTGTAAATACATCAACTAGCAGTCATTAGAGTATTCATTTGTTTTATGTCTGCTAACATTTTATTTTGAGGGTCCTCAACCAGTATCACTGATATAATATTATAATTTTTGTTAATATTTTGTAGTAGATTTTATTTTGACATTTTCTGCTTTCATGCTTAAGTTAATAATTTTACTGTGTGGTTTTGACATTTTTTTTTGTTTTAGTTTTATATATATATGTGTGTGTGTGTGTGTGTGTGTGTGTGTGTGTGTGTGTGTATAGCTTTATTTTTTATTTCAGTTGTAATTTGATTATTTATTTACTTGTTTGTTTGTTTTTAGTACATCAAGTTAAACTAAATTAGAATTAGAAATGTTGCATTGGAAATAAAATAAGATAAAGTTTTTTTATTTATTTATGTTTTTATTCTATATTATTATAGTTGATGATTTTTCTTCAAGTAACAAAATGGTATTTATTTTTTTATTTTTTTTATTTTACTTTTTACTGATCACCCTGCACTCAATATATAAGTATACTACAAGTAACTTTGCAAGTAATAAGTTAACTTATTCCACTAACTCTAACCTAAACATAACTTAAATCTAACAGTTAGTTGACGTGGTTTAAAGGTTAGTTTTTAGTAAATTGTGGACTATGGAAATAAAGTGTAATAGGAATAATGTATTTTATGATGAATTTAGCCTAAAATCTTGATGTGGAGGAACAGTGAACAGACAGCTCATAACAGAGACGTTTTATTTAGGAAAATACTTCATAAATAGATTTGCACAGTAATTCATTATACAAACATTGTGGTAATAGTTCCTTCATATAGCACTGGTGTGTAGTGGCTGCTCATACATGACGTGTGTGTGTGTGTGTGTGTGTGTGTGTGTGTGTGTAGCTTCTGCGGGTTTTGTCATGTGTAGCTGGAAAGCAGAAGGGGGCGTGGCCATGACTCAGACGGACAGGAGGAAGCTGCTGTCATGAGCCGTCAACAGATCTGAAACAAACCTCTATTAATATCTGCAGTGATGATGTGTGCTTCCCTCAACAGGGATTTCCTGTCTATCTTTATCCGCGCCTGATATAGTCTCCAGGGTCAAACTTATTTCAGCCCCGGGCTGGAAATATCTAAAAAAAGACCTGACTGACCAAACAAACATCGCAGGCGGTGTGTGTTTATGTGTGTGCTCGGAGCGGAGCTGAACCTGATCACCAGTTCAACACAGTTCAGTGTCACTGAGAGAGAATGAAGGAATAAATCATCACGACGAATGCAATGCAGCATTCACTGAAAGGAAACTGAGCTCAACAACAGGAAAGCGACGCTGAGAGACGCTCTGCTGCAGGTGTTCCATTAAAACACTTCTTCCGGCCGATGAAATTCCTTCTTCTAATGCACAACATACACATTTGTGACAGTGGAGCGCAAAACCAGTCATAAGGGTCAATTTTTTAAAACTGAGATTTATGCATCATCTGAAAGCTGAATAAATAATCTCTCCATTGATGTATTGACAAAAAAAAATCTAAATATTGAGAAAATCATCTTTAAAGTTGTTCAAATGAAGTTTCTAGCAATGCATATTTCTAATCAAAAACTAAAGTTAATATCCTAATGATTTTTGGCATAATAGAAAAATTGATAATTTTGACCCATACAATGTATTGTTGTCTATTGCTACAAATATACCTGTGCTACTTATGACTGCTTTTGTGCTGCAGGGACACATATTAAAAACACACTCCTACAATCACATCTCACTCTACAATCCTCTCCAGTCAATCTTGCATCTGTTCACAACTTGTTGATACAGTTTTCACATTATGCATGTACATTTCACTCCCATATTCACAAATCACAATTGATAAAGTGCATGCATCAGAAAGTGTAGTGTTATTGCAGAAGATCAGCACAAAAACGTGTTTCATTTTGCTAATTGGGATCGTTTGTGCAGTCTTGCTGCATCTGGCTGGTTTCGAATGCAAAACTCGTGCTGCTTTACCCTCACCAGTGAATATTGCTTGCATTTCTGTTTAAAATAGCAAATGCCACAACTGATGTGAATGCAAAGGATGGTGATCAGGATTTGACACTGAACTTGTTCCAGAACCACCCACGCATCACATACTGAAACCCAGCTGTCATGCATGTGGCACCACAGTCAGGTGAGAACGCTTTGGTTTCTTTTCCTTCATTTAACTCAAGCTTTGATGCCTCTTTTGAATCCATGCCTTTTCGAGTGACAGAGTTTCAAGGCGACCACTGACACCAGCGACAGTCCGAGTGTGAGCACGACGATCACGCTGATCCACAACACTTTCCTGTCCACAGACTCGCAGTGCTCAGACTTCACGGCGCTCATGCTGATCTCAACGCTCTCCGAGTCTCTGGTGTACCAGCAGGTGGCAGCGGCGATGTCCGGCACGTTCAGTCTGTCCTGCTGGAGCAGCGTGAGGAGGTACAGGTTTCCGCAGCAGCTCAAGGGGTTCGAGCCTACGTATAAAGTCCGGAGTGATTTCTGCAGAACGTAAACTGTGTCGGATGTGAGCGTTACCAAATTGTTATTCTGCAGGTTCAAGGACTCCACAGAAGAGTCTCCACTCCACAGAGAGACCCCCGTGAGTCGGTTCACAGACAGATCCAAAGACTTGAGTTTCCGGAAGAGGGTGAAGTCGACGGCTAGGGTTCGGAGCTGGTTTCCTCTTAGAGAAAGATGGGTGAGGGTCGTCTCCAAACCTGAGAAAGACGACGGGCCCAAGCCCATGTCGGCATTCTGAGAAAGATCCAGAATAAGCAGCGGGCTTCCGCGAAACGCACCTGGTGGAACCGATGCAAGACTGTTCTCCGAGAGGTACAGGTAGCTCAGGGTCGGGATAGAGGACAGTCGGATGCAGTCATGCATTAAACCCTGCAGAGGAGGACAGATGCTGAACAGGTTTTGCTGAAGGTGAAGGCTTCGTATGTTAGGGAGCCTTGAGAAAATCTCGGCGTCTAGTGTGCTCAGAGCGTTTCCCTGAAGGTGCAGGACTTCCAACGCAGCCAGCGTGCTCTCGCCGAAGGACAAGTTCTGCAAATTGTTGTAGCTGATGTCCAAGATTTTCAGCGAGTTCAGATCGCCTTCTGAATCCACATTGAAGCTCTCTAGACAGTTATTGCTGATGTTTAGGCTCTCCAGAGAAACCATGCTGCTGAAGAATGAGGACGGAATCGCTTTGAGCTGGTTGTAGCTCAAGTCCAAGTAGAGCAACTTGGGAAGTTCCTGGTGCCTCTGATTGACACAAAGGCAAAGGGGTTTGTCGTGGTCTGTGAACAGATACCCACTAGCCTTCAGGTTCTCCAGTTCTTCTAGTGGACCGGAGCAGTTCACGTTTCTCAAGAGGTTTCTGGACAGGTCCAGGTACATGAGTTTGTTCCTCTCGGGAAGCACTGGGAAGTACAGGATTTTATTTTCCCTCAGGTCCAGATACTGAAGCTCGAATTCTAGATCCGAATCAACGGTCTGGAAGTTATTCAGGCTGTTTTTGCTCAAGTTTAGAGTTTTGAGTTGAACGAGGTTGAAGTCTGTGATGCATGAAATGGAGTTCACCGACAGATCGAGTTCAGAGAGTCCCGTCAGCGACTCGAAAGCACCTTCTTCGATTTCTATGATGACGTTATTGTGTAGGTCAATGTTTCTTAAAGCCTGAGACCCATTAAATGTGTGCCTGCTTATTTTAGTAATGCTGTTCCCGTCTAAAGAGAGGTTGGTGAGGACCGGAGCGTCGCTCAGGAAATAGTCGCTCATATCCGTGAACAGACCGTTTCCGGACAAATCCAGATGCTGGACTGATTTGAGTGGCCCGACGTGTGTTTTCAGAGCCGCGTAAAGGTCCAGGGAGTTTCCCGATAGATCCAGCACCTCCAAATGGCTCGTGTCTTGGAACAGGCCCGGCTGGATGAACTGGATCTTGTTGGCATGGAGGTTCAGATGCTGGACGGTGGAGAGCGCCGGAAGCTCCCGGTCCGTGAGGTTCTGCAGGAGGTTTCGAGACAGATCGAGGAGGTGGATGGAGGCCGGCAATTGTTCCGGGACCCGTCTGAGGTTCAGACCACGGCAGTCGACATCCTTGTGGACCTTAAACCGAGAAGAATCAGTGCTGTTAGCCAACATTATTTACCACAAGTGATTCTGGCGTTCACTACCAGTCAGCTGTTTTTGAACAGTAAGATTTGTTTGTTTTTTAAAGAAGTCTCTTCTGTTCTACAAGCCTGCATTTTTTTGATCCTAAATACAGTAACATTTTAAAATATTTTTTACTATGTAAAATAACTGTTTTCTATTTCTGTGATTTCAAAGCTGAATTTTTAGCATCATTACTCCAGTCACATGATCTTCAGAAATCATTCTAATATCCGGAATTGCTGCTCAAAACATTTATTATAATTATTATTATGTGAAAAACAGCTGAGTAGAATTTTTTCAGGTTTCTTTGATGAACAGAAAGTACAGAAGAACAGAATAATGTATTACAGTACATTATAAATGTCTTTATCATCACATTTAAAGCATCCTTGCTAGATAAACATAAATTTCTATAATTTCTTTCCCAAAACAAAAAATTATACTGACTTCAAGCTTTTGAACTGTTTTAAAAATTGATAATATTATTAATAATAAATGTTTCTCGAGCAGCAAATCATCATATTAGAATGATTTCTGAAGATCATGTGACACTGAAGACTGGAGTAATGATGCTGAAAATACAGCTGCACATCACAGAAATAAATTACAGTTTAACAGATATTCACATAGAAAACAGCTGTTTAAATAGTAAAAATATTTCACAATATTACTGCTTCTGCTGTATTTTGGATCTAATAAATGCAGGCTTGGTGAGCTTAAACATTAGAAATCTTACTGTTCAAACACTCTTGACTGCTAGTGTACACTCTGGACATCACACAGCTGTTTCCTGGAAGATTTCAACACAATGGACCCCACAGTTTTTAGCGTGTCGTATGACTTGAAGCAGCTCTCGTTTTACACTATCTGCGTTCCATCTACACTTTATTTATGCTCTCTAGATAACTGTGGCTCAGGTACGGTGTTTCAGGATTTTCCCTCGTCTCTGGGACTCACCCTTCGTTTCCGCCAGGGTTCTGCGAGAGGATGGAGACCTAATGAAGCGCTGATGTATTTCATCTTACACACACTTCCTCTGCGCTCATTAGTTGGTGTCCAAACACACGGTCAGAGGAGGTTTCCTGAACTCACTAGCCTGCTCTGATCAGTTCAGACTCTATGGTTTAGTCTGAGACTCGTAATCGTCCTCACTGGAGGATGTTTCTGCCTAATATGTTTCTCTAGATGTGGGTCCATTTGGTCTTTGCTAAAGTAAAGTTTAAGAGTGATTCTATTTAATTAATACTGAAGCATTTTATAGAGCCTGGGGAAACAGACACAAGCGAGTCAATAGTTGCCTTACAGCAGGAATATAGAGATATACAATGAAAGTGGAGCAACACAGATGATTTGTTGATTATAGACTTATCTTGGCAAGTCTCAGCATCTGAAATGACACTTTAGAGCAAAAGGCTCCATTTACTCTCATTGCTAAAAGAGATCTCGGTTGTGATTTTTATTCCCTACAGCTTGACCATTTAATGGCCAGCAAAGACCTGTAAATTCAAGCAACTGATATACAAAGTATCTTTTTGCACATCATCATCAGTAATTATAGCAACTGAACACACGCCGACAGTCTGTTTGATTCAGAAGTTGAACACGACGCTAATCAGACCTGGAGATGCTGTCACTCACCACTTGACAGGGTAAAGCTTCTCCTGGACGTCTGTACGGTGAGACCTGGTTCACCACGAGCATCAGTATCCAGAGACGCGTGCCCATGATGCTGCAGAGACACAGAAGAGCGAGTGAATGAACGAGGAGGAATGACACGAACATGACATCACTCCGCAGGCGCTCACGTCACAGCTTCTGTTTTTAACTCCAGTGATGTCTGCTGAAGTGGAACATTGACTCTTTCTCGATGTCAACAGATGTGTCACTCCTGTCTAGGTCTGGTTTCTGTGTTTGATATTTGACATGAACAAAAAACGCCCACACGTGACGAGCACAGCAGAAATATGAAAGGTTAATCTCCATTTCCACATTATGTGTTAAATATATATCAGAGGGCGATGTTTCAGCAGAAATTAACCCTCTGATCTCCAGCCATTACTCATCGTGTGCCAATCAAAGGAAACCCATAAACCGCACACTGCAAAAAATTATTCTCTTACGTAGTATTTTTGACTATTGCAAACATTCTTGAAACATTCTTGAATCAAGATGCATTACATTAAAATGTTTTCTAAAACTCTAAATTTTGATTATATATATATATATATATATATATATATATATATATAATGAACATATTAAAGGCTTAATTCAAAGGATAAACAAGATTATTTTCCCACCCCATTGGCAGATATTTTTGCTTGTTTTAAGAAAAAAACTAACAAAATTTTGATATATATATCTTTTTTTTTTTTTACAGAAAGCAAGACTTAATATCTCAAGTCATTTTACTTGTACAACCAATTCATCTTGAATGAAGAATGTTTAGATATTTCTACTAGAAAACAAGACTAAAACATATTTGCAGTGCAGATCAGAACAGCAGAGAGTGGTGTGTGTGTGTGTGTGTGTGTGTGTGTGTGTGTGTGGAGTGAAGTGCAGGTGTGTGTCAGGTGTGTCACCTCAGTAGTGTGCTGCTCCGCTGCTGTTCACACTCATGCTGCTCTCCTCCGTCTCTCTCTCTCTGCTCTGCTACACATCCTGCCGTGACAATATCCTGCAGAT
Source organism: allo-octoploid hybrid of Carassius auratus x Cyprinus carpio (assembly GCA_024542945.1). Taxonomy (NCBI): domain Eukaryota; kingdom Metazoa; phylum Chordata; class Actinopteri; order Cypriniformes; species allo-octoploid hybrid of Carassius auratus x Cyprinus carpio. The sequence goes on along the minus strand of CM045026.1, from coordinate 64 downwards.
ACTCTTGTTTTTTCCTTCTGCGCTCAAGCCTTGTATGGGATCTCTCTCTCCTCCCTCCTGCTCT